>OZ023155.1:17422255-17727255 GCA_963678695.2 Diplodus puntazzo | reverse complement strand
TTTTTCTGTGCTATTGTTTGTATGAGACTAGTGAATTAGAAGTATGAAAGTGCTGCAAATGTATAATAGTGTCTGTAACCTCATGTGCCGTTTATCTTCCTCTATTTTGTTCACAATGTAAGGAAGCTGCACTGCTGAAGGTGAGCACACTTCCCAAAGGAACTTTATGTTGTTACGGTCGATCAGATTTTTGTTCACTTTCGGCATCTTGCAGCAAGAACACTTCGAGGTCAGAAACTGAAAGATTCAATTTGATCTTGATCGTTGAAAGATTCTCAACCAGCTTTGTATCACTTCAACGTTGTTGGTACATACAAATTAACAATGTTCAACTTCTCTCTTCTCTCTGCCTGCACCCGGAACCACCTACTTTCGAACTAGCAAAAATCGGATACAATAGCCCTAGAAATCCTCTGGATGACACGTTTTGGCAAGTACAAATTGTTATTCTGCATTTTGTAAGCGTGCATTAACTGACACAAAAGAGTAGTTTACTGCAGAAACAGCCCAGTACTGTGCAAGGCCCATCTTTCCAGCAGTGAAATGATGGAAGTCCAAGTATCAATCTAAGAACATTTTTACAAGGTTTGCAAAATAAATACAGAGGCAGCCCTATATTTTACATTCTAACAAGCAATGCTTTTGTTCAAGGTGGCTGCTAATGCTGGCTCAAGGTAAGCCCAAAACAACTCGGCGCCTGCCAGAATTCAAATCCTTCCCTTCAGTCATTCCCATTTTCTTTCACACACACAGGGTCTGTGAGGGAGTGAGCGTAGTCTTGATGCTAATCAAGAGCCGGTATTTCTTGTAGCCCACATTAAACAGAGCAAAAGAGACGGATAAAAGAAGGCAGTGTGCCAAAACACCGATGTATAGATCTTCAAACAGAAAATTGCATCCGAGTTAAAAGTCTGTCGCTTTCTGCTCCTTTTTTTGATGCCTGCGAGACATCACCTTATAGAGCCAGGTGAGAATCTTCTTTCAGTCGCACATCAAGTTGTCAAAGTGGTAATGGACAATCAAAGCTGACTTTCATTTTCAGATTTTTGAATATTTCAGATGAAATTCATGGGGAAATCTTACCTTTTAGTTTAGAGTTCAGTTTTGTGTAACAAATAAGAATATCAAAACGAACCCCAGGACATGCTGTTAAAGGTAACATGGGTAGATTTGAAAAGGAACATGGATTTTTACATCCAGCGTTTCTCAGCATAAACGCATGTGTGTATCCTAAGGCTGCAACTAGCAATTTTTTCAGTATTGATTAATCAGTCAATTCATTTCTAGATTAATACAATTGTCGATAAAAAGACAGTAGGGACAATTCCTGCTATAATTTCTCAGAATTCAATGAGCTGGCTCAGTTTAATTGATATAAACAGAGAGAAAAACAGCTAATGTCGCATTTGAACAATTGATATTAATGAGATTGTTGAACATTTTTGCTTAAAAATAAATGGTTGTTGATTTATTTTGTGTCACTCTACTAAGCGATTAATCAACTCATAGCTTCAGCTCCAGTGTATCCTCAAAGGCAAAAAAAAAATGTTAGCTGTAACTTCTTCTCCTATTTCTTTGAACACAAGATCAATTTATCATACATATCTTGCGGCCTTCATCAGCACAGAGAGTTTGCTCTATCTGAAGAAGATGGCCAAAAAATGTCTGCAAAATCCTGACAATTTTCAATAAATAGGCCTTGTGTTGAGACCTCTCTGTCAAACTGATGAACCTTCAAGCTTGAAGATTTTTTTTTTAACCCAAAACATGACAGTGTTGATAAAATCTGCGTTGTTTATATCTGTTTAAACTGCATCCGTTAGCAGTCTTCTTCACTGCTTTTTGCTGTTTCGTAGCCTGGCATTTTGGGACTTGACGACTCGCGGATGGTCAGATCAAAACACCCTGAAACTGTTGCCAGCAATGTGTGTCTCATTACTTACATGCTTGCGCATGAACAAGAACATGTCAAAACATTACTCTATAGCTACATTGTGGTAACAAAAACAAACTCTACAGTGTACCTTTAAACAGTTAATAGCAATGGTGGTCAAGCACAAAAGAATGCCTGAAAGATTTCATTAATATCTAACATTTCATGAGATTTTCAAATCAGATTCTGTTCGACATTAACGGAAGTCAGTTCAGAGGTAAAGTGCATCACAGTGGATCTCATTTTAACCTGCAAGTTAACACATCTACAGAATAACACAACATACACAGCGGAGAGGCAGTAAGATGCAGAGAGCTGTACAGGAGGAAAAGAGGAGAAGCAGGGAAGCAACGTGAGAGGAAAACCACAGAGGGGGCAGGAGGAGGCCAGAGAGTGGCCTTGCTGTACAATAAGAGGATTACGACGCAGCCTGATAATCCTCCAACAATTCAGCAGGACAACGGAGTGAGCTCACATCTCATTCAGCCCTGCGAGTCTCATCCTTAAAATGAGGCTAATTAGCAGCTAATCCTGACCACTGCCCGAATTACCACTGTTTTTGAAGAATGGCTGTGAGAAGGACAGCATTAAGAAAACTTACACTTTTCAGCAGGAGTTCAACTTATATTATTTCTCAAATTTGAGCTTGTTTACTACACAATCGATTCAAGTATTGACCTATTTAAAGTAGCTTTTCTTGGTTTTGATTTCCATTAACATAATTTGTGCAGCATTCTCTCTTTATCTCACTTCTGTCTGGATTAATTTCAATGATGCATTTAAATACGGATTTCACAAACATCATTCCTTCATGGGAACTTATTTGTTAAGTGCTGCACTATCAGACCAAAATTAAAGGATAAAGTGTTTGAATCTCCTGCAGCCACAAAGAGCTGTGAATGCTTTATTTATTTGCTTCTTATCCATCCCTGTCTTTCCCACATCCAATTTCATACACCAGTGTTCTTTTAGTAAACAAACTGAGGCCAGTCTGTTTCCACGTTGAAGAGGGTGGGAGCTAAATTTAGAGAGCTATCTTTGAACATGGTAACAAGATGTCTTTGTGTAACTTTTCTTTGTTTTTGCAGGGTAATGACAAGCATTATTGGTTATGACAGTGTTCCCATTTCTGGGACATCATAAAAGCTGTTCTCCAGGTTAGGATTTGGGTGGCTATGTGAGAAAGAATCACTCTAAGCAGAGCCGCATGCACTAAAATGTTTATCCCGATGAAATTAAATTGTTGTGGAGCCATGTGTCTGAAGAATGAATGTTAAATGAAATCAGAGAAACTTGTTAAGGTGACTGAAAACCAAGAGAGGAAATGCAAAAATGCAATTTCAGCATGTGAAAAACAAAGGAAAAACTCTGATATCAGCATTAAATAAAGAAAACCAGTGATACAGTGAATAAGAGATTGAGTGAGTGGTTTAACTAGTATAAATGATGAAAATGAATCAACCAAAGCCATAATTATAGAAAAAAAAGACAGATTTTACCTAAACTAGGAGTAAAAGCTGATTCAACAGTGACCCACAACCCTCAAAATTGTCACACAGCCAGCCCAAACGACCCCGGAAGAACAGAGAGCACAGCATACCCGACGAGGAGTCGGAGGATTTTAGAGCAAAAGACCAACCATCAGGGGTCATTGACGCACAGTGAGGTAAGCGCAGCTCCACAGGCTTTAAAAACTTGAGGCCATGAGGTCCACACATCACCAGAGGGCTGAGCAGAGTCTCTCCTGTAAACACAAACAGAAGGTGGTTATAACCTCACTTCAAGACGATTAAGTAAATGCACACAAAAGTAGGTCTCAAATACAACTTTATTTCCCTACACTGCACTGGAATATCATGGAACTGTGCCACAACCAGGATATGATTCCTTGTGGATACAGACATGCTCAGTTTCACATGGCCAGACGTGACAGCTCTGAAGAAAGGTTGGGCTGCACCTATTGTCATTCTGGTATGGGGATTTTAACAGCTCTGGCTTGCTTGCACAAATCACAGTCATCTTGGGCACATGACACCAAGGATGCAGCGACGGTGCCCATTCTGACAAAACAGTGTTGGGGGAAACTTGTTTTCAGGTGAGCCCTGGCATTACAATGGCTCAATCAATCAAAAAAGGTAACAGCTGCTTGTTTGGGTTTTGCACCAATGACAGGTTTGTACAGTCTACACCCAGTGAGTCAGACTAATCCACACAAGAAATGTTTGACACTAAGGTTGGATTGTTGTATCATTGTTTTGTGCGGTGGTTGGTCAGAAGCTGAGGGGCTCACTCTGTATAGAACTGTGATTATAATACAGCCTGCAGATGTCAGCTGGATTACACTCATGCAGAGCGCAGTTAATAAAAAATCTGTCACTAAAAGATTCTGTTTCTCACATCAGGGTGTGGGTGGTGTACCCATCCTACACATCATGTATTGGCTGTTAAGTGATAAAGATGATGTGTAACATCAACATTATTAACTCTCACATTAGATTTCTACAGCAGATTTTTAATATTTTAGAGACAGAATTTGAGCCTTTTATTATTAATGCTAGTTTCCCTTAAAGTGCTTGAAGTGAAGCTTTTGTCAGGAAAACTTTTTGCCTGTTTACTATTCACTAGAAACAGTATGACCTACAGCTGTTTCTTTTAATGGTATTCTGGTTCCTAAAGCAAGACAAATATTTAAGTATTAGTGGGTTACTGCAGCAGACTGATGAAGATGCATTTTACCCCCTGATCAATACACAAATGATTATCCCTTGACCACTGGGACAGCAGAGACGAGTTGCGGCCACAACACTGACATTTTACCACTTTTCAAGTCGATATACTGAACTTGCTAGCAAACAGTACATCCAACATCACATCCACCAGTTAAAGAGCAACATTATCATTCATTTGGAGTCATGCCTCTGGCGAATTAAGTTCAATATTTACACTCTAAAAGATGTTTTCAGACTCTTCACGGTTCCCGAGGTAAATATCAAGCTCTTTGGCTGCTTAATACTTCAGCAGCTAGTCTCTATCTGTGTCTGTCTGCTGTCTTGTGCTGAGCAGGCGGTGCTCAGGGTCTTTTAGAGCTAGATCATAGAAAACAGCTGCCTGCTGCAGCCAGAAATAATGCTATAAGAGTGGTGAGAGTGAACCAAAACAGTGAAATTGCAGCCAGACAGCTAAAAAAATAAGCTCAAACTCACCGTAAAGCTTTTTTGATACATTGTCAAGAATATTAATTATAGACACTTTAAGCTCATAACTGGCACGTACATAAGCTATTGGTGACTGTCTCTTCAATGGTTGATAGTCATACTAATCCTACTACAGATCCAGCAAATCCTTCCAATTAACAATATGAACTGGCTTCACAAGCATCCAGTAATTTAGATGAGAGGAAAGAAACCCCCCCAGCATGTTTGATACGTTACCTTTCTCCTTGTCGAGTGGTGGCAGGATGCTGTTGTCTCTGCAGACCTTGAAGTAGATCTCCTGCTCCACACCTTCAGGGATGGCACCCTGTGGGATAATTATGCTGACACCTGTCTCAATAGAGCTCAGGACGCCACCGTTGGAGTTAAAGATGCCTCGAGCTGTCGCAACCACTGTGTGGCCCTCATCTTCATCCTCGTCATCATCCAGGGCACTGGGGCTAAGAGACAGATACCTTTACTGTCACACACTCACGTACAACAGAATGTGTAAGCTTTAATCTCGGGTCAGACTGAGTTTGTTACCTCACGGGGATGGCCTTGGGAACAGCGTTGATGTTGTTGTGCTGGTGTTTGGAACGGTGGTCCATAGTGCGTGTGAAAGTGTCCAGGCCGCTGTCATGGTCCGCATTCTGGGGCTGTGGGGGAATCTGAGGCTTTACTGGACTGGAGCTCCGACCCTGTCCCAAACACAAGAGGGTAAAGTGATGTATACGTTACAGCCACTGAAAATTGTATGTGTGGATAATCTTTCAGTAACGTGTGTTTTTCTTAATGCGGTGCTAACAGAATGAGTTGGTAAATAAATAGTAAGCAACTGTAGATAAAGACAGCAACAGTGAGAAGAAGATCTTGAAGCTAAGAGTTATTGATGTAATTAATATATTCACTGACAAAATCACAGTTGCAGAAGAGATTTACCTGTAACCAACTGTGAAAAAGCTGTAAATATACAGCGACGACAGTAAGAGATAGAACAAACACAAAAGTACAGACAAACATACACATATTGAAAATGACTGAACCTGAACACATTATTTAAAAAAATGCTCCCCTGTTTTTGCAGCTATAAAATATAGCTAATTAAATATAAATGTTACTTTTTTCAAAGTTAGATTACCACGTTTGCTTTAGTGTCAGTGTATTTGACCCTCCTTAGACTGCTGCACACCAACATCATCTTACCTTCGGGGCGATCTCTGGTTTGTCATTGGGCAGAAGGTTGTGGTTGAATTTAGGACTGTCGAACATGCGAGCAAAAGGCTTGGCAGACGTGGTGTAGGGCTTAGGCGTGTAGCGGTTGTAGCTGGATACTGGCGGAGCCCCGGTATTTGTGAGTGTTTTCGGAGGTTGTTCACTTGTGCCATTAACTGGAGACTTCTCAGGGAAACTCTTGTGAGGCAGGAAGTTGGTCTGGACAGTGTCCTCTCTGGCAGGAGCCTTGGCTGTGGGAGAGACATGAGGGTCAGCTGAGAGCTCACTGAAAGAGCATCACCAAGTTGTCACCTACTTGTATGTGTTCAGGCAAAGTCCGTTATTAGACAAAATACAGTGTGATACAGAACACAGATGCATCTTGACGTGACTACAGTCTTGTATAAAATAAAATCCTGACAATTTTTTCTTTAATAAAGAATAAAGTACCTTCAGGTGCAGGTTTGGGCAGTGTGGCTGGTGGAAGGGCAGGCGTCACCTGGGGAACTGGTTCATATTTTTTCTCCACTGGACTTGGTTTTTCCACTGACTCTGTCCTGTATCACAAAGAAGAACAGTTTGAGATCCACAGTAAAAATGAGCAAGACATAAACACAAGGATGTTTAAGATAGCTGGAAAAGACACATTAATGTCCTAAATCTACGACTGCTTGGGAGTGTGGATGAGCTGGAGAATCACCTGGGGAAGTTGTGGCTTGCTTGTGCTTGTGGCTGGGGTTTGTTGGGACCGGCCTGGAGCTTGTCAAAGTAAGACAGCTGTTTCCTGTAGTAGTCCTCATCTTCATCAGGGTCGTAATGGTTTGAGCGCACTATGTCATCTGCTACGTTGGAGTGAGGCTTCTGTGGCTCTGGAGCTCTGTGTTGGTGAGGTGTGAGCAGGATAAGAAAAGTTTATGAGAAATGGCCAAAATCATGTGAAAATTAATAAGTGACTTATTACACAATTCTATGCAAATATGACTCAGACAAATTAGGGTGATTGGAACCACAATAACAGCAGCATAGACTTACCTAAAGGTCTTCTCTTGATCCAGGTTGCTCAGAGAATTTGCCTTCGGGATTACTCCTCCTGCTTTCAAAGGTAAATCAGCTGCCTATAGTAGAAAAAAACAATAAAGCTTGTCAGTAGGATAAAGAAAAATGTACAAATGCTAAATTGCAAAGGGTTAATTTCTCAACAAAATTGAAAAGAGAATGTTTCAGAAAACTGTATAAGCCTGTCTTCAAAGCCAAACAGTTTACCTTGTTCCCAATTGAATCCCCTGCATCTCTGGCTCTGTCCACCGACACAGAGCGTTTGTTCTCAAACATCTTGACCCTTGTCAGGACCGACTGTGGCCGCATGGCGGGGTCATCCTGCTGCTCTTCTCTGGCAGGGACAGACTTTGGAGCATCCACAGGGGATGGCGAGGGGGCCTCTGCTTTGGGGGGTGGTGTTGGGCTGGTTTCAGAGTTCACAGGAATGGGGTCATACTGCTGAGGTTTGTAGCTCTTTTGTTGCGGTGTTGGTCCCTGGTTATAGGCAGGCCGCTGTGCAGCGGGCTCTGGTGAGCGGGCAGCTGAGGGGAATGTGTTCAGGTGAGAATCCTGGTCATAGTGCAGGTCAGACATTGGAGCAGGAGGTGGAGGATCATCATAACGGACGGGCCCTGGACCTGTCGGTTTTCCATAGCGAGGCCGTCCGTCGAATCCCTGCTGAGGTGGGGGCTCGTCGTAGCGGAGAGGAGGTGTGTACTGGGAATCAGGGCCATCACTGTATGGCAAACGGGGATCGTAGCCCTGTGAGTTGGCAGTAGAGTGCGGCTGACTGTACGGGTTCCACTGTTGCTGGTCGTAGTGAGGCACACTGTTCTCGTAGGGCAGGTTAGAGTCATAGTTGCGGTACTTTGGTTCTGGGTAACCACCTCCGCCGCTGCTGACATCATACCGACTGGGTGGGTGGTCGTAATCTCTGTATGGCTGGTCAGGATGATATCCCTGCTGAGGGCTGTAAGTCACAGGCTTCATGCTGTGACCAATTCTCCCTGTGTTGTCTGTGCTGTATGGATCCTTCTGAAACATCTAATGAACAAATACAAAACAAAGACAAAGGTTAGCAGCTGCACACGATCCAAGAACATACTGCACAAACATAAAATATGTGATATACAAAATTAAAAAGATCAGTTAAAGCACGAGAAAAGGAGAATATTAAAACAAGTCCAGGAAATTAATTGCAGAAGAGGAAACGAGAAGGGAAAGACCTGCAATAGAGAAACTGAGAGGGAGGGGTTACTGGTCAGATAATATATTAGATTAAACAGAAATCGCAGCACAGCCAAACACATCAGCTTGAAAACATCACGATTTAACACTTCAACCCCAAATTAAACACTAAAATTAAATAAACAAAGAATAACAAAGTTGATGAAAAAAAAATGCAACAAAACGATGGGAAGCATTTTCTTGTCCAGACTGACAAAATATGAAAATGTTAAATGGAAATATGGTGTTAACTACTTATAGAAGGTCCATCTAATCATTTGATTTTTTTCCCACACATTATGTGTGCATTCACAAGGGAAAATGTCTCCCACTGTCTTGGTGCAATTATAAAGGCAACTTAAACATTCACAATAATATTTAACATTACAAGCACATACCCATTGTACAAAAAACATATTTAAAATTTTGATTTCTGACAAGTAACCATTAATTATCCATTCAAATCTGATAAACACTTCTTTTACTTTACATTACAAAATGGCTGGAAAAATTAATGGCTACTTTTACAAGATCCATTTAATCTTCACTGATAAATACAGCACAAACAGATCTACTTCTAGTGGTTAACAGAGAATGAGGCAAACATGTTACAGCCATGCAAAGAAGATAAGCAACAGTGAGAGCTGCAGGATGTCCACTGCTCCTCTACATATAGGCATGTCAGCGCAGCCATCAACTCCAAGCCCACTGTTGTTTACCAGCGTTTGCTCGAACTCTGGCACGTGCACACACATACACACTCGCCCGCACAGACACACACACACATCTCTGTCTCTTCTGGGCAGCACTGTGGTCAGCAGACATGCAGGGTGGGAGGAGAGAGAGAGAAGCGTGGCAGCAGAAGGTAGGTAGGTAGACAGGCAGCAGCAGCAGCAGCAGCACAGGAGGTCAGCCAGGCCAGACTGAGCTGAACTGGGCCCAGGTCACGGAGCGTCCGCTGACGGTCAGATGGATACCTTTGGTTCTGAAATGGCCGGTCCAGACTGTAGAGGTTCTGGTGTCACGCTCTGAGGGGTTAGCTCAGGTGTGGGCCTCCTGAGCGAGCCAGCCTCTGGGATGGGGCTTGGCTGGCTGTGAGGAGCTGCAGGAGCCTCGTCAAGGCTCAGACCCCCTACAGTTTTTACAGTAACGTCGACAGCAGGGGGCACTGTCTCAGCCAGGGGCTCAGGCTGCTGGGGGATGCTAGGGACGGCAGCGGCTTCTGCTTTCTGTGAAGTGGTTCAGAAATGTTTAATAACACGCGCTGACACACTAGGGTGCAGTTGTAACAAGTGCTACTACCTTTACAGTCGCCCTACAACGACCTGCTTCTTATTTGTGCTTACAACTAACACGGATTCAAACAGCCAATCACCCGCCTTCACATTTAGCACTAGCTCGAGATCAATCAATGGCATGTGAGAGTGAGGAATTAGCAGCAGGACAAGTTTTCATCGTTAGAGTATACTAATTTGATTTTAATGCTGCGGTTACAATACAGTAGTTTTCTTTGTTTTTTCCTCTTATGTTCATTAACACATCATGAGACGACAAACGTTTAGATTTGGGTATCACAGCGGCCAATCGGTTTTTGATTAATACATTTCACAGGTACACTGGATTAACACTGGCATTTCCAACATGCACATAATACTTTCTTGTGTCGTAGCGTCACAGTCCCAATCACAGGTAGAACAAAGGTAGGAAGTGCACATAGGTGAGTACTGGTACAGACACTTAGACAAACATAAGTTTCTTTTCCCAGTGACATCAGCAACAGTCACACCAATAAGACATCTTGTGGTAATACAGAGTACAAGAGTAACAGTAAAACTGTAAGTTCAAGTTCTTCTCCTTTTCAAAAATAAAAAAACACACGCTCACAAACATCAATCAACAAACACATTAAGGCAAATAGATAAAATAAATAATAAATATAGATATATTTATGTTATATATAATATTTATATATTGCGATAAATACCTGACCACAAAAGGTTTCACTTTCCCACTGATATTGTTTGGTAACAGTAGATAGACAGAATAACTGTAAAGATAAAAAAGTGCCTTCAATAGCGCCTCCAGAAAACCCTTCTAACGCACACCACGTCCTCCAGACAACAGGGAAGACGTGCAGCTCTCAGAAACGCTACCTGCTGCGGCGCTGGTGCCTTGAATCCAGCCGGGTCGATGCGGTTCAGGGGGTCCGGCTGCACTGTGTGTTGGTAGCCAGCGTAGCCGGGGGGCTCCTGGATGACAGGCGGATCCTCACGGACAGGCTCAGATGAGCGGGTGATGGCAAGCTCCGTGGGTGGACCCACATCGTCATTCAGTGTTTCATCCAGCTCCTGGTCGGTGTAGGCTCCACCCTCTGTGTCCGTGTCCTCGTAGTCGGAGGTGTGGCGGCTGTCAGTGCTGTACATGGAATACTCACTTCCTGGCGCCGAAAGGTAGGACAGACGGTCATCGTGGATGTCCAAGTCATCCTCAGCTGCCCCATCAGCCTGAGAAACAAAAAGTTATGTAAGTGAGAGAGTGAGAAAAGATCAATTACAGTCTAAATGGTTGGCTGAGTGTGTGTGTGTGTGTCCGTGTGTGTGTTACCTTGCCCTCTGAGACCCACACCAGCTGGTTCTGCTGCTGCTGGATTATCTCTTTCAATGCTCCAAACCAACCATCATTCATGTTGTTCAAGTTAATGGTTGCTGAAAACACAAAGAGGGAAGGACAGAAGAGAATAAAAACATCTCTCCAGTTAAATAAGTACTAACAACCATTTAATAAACATTCTAAAGTTGCTCTGGTAATTTTTTCTTCTCTCAAAGTAATTGTTAACTTGGACCAGGAGCATATACTTTAAATGTACTTTTAAAACTGCTCTTCCTCAATCACAGGAGGCAATAGGGCAGTTTAGGTGCACGTTGCAGAAAAAAATCTATTGTATAAAGCATTGTAGCTTTCTGCAATGCCTCATCCTATGTGTCAGATTCAAAATAAGCATGTATTCCGGCTTCATTTCTTTCAACTAGATTATCAGACTTGATTTTGAGAATAAATACAACTGAAATCTAGTGGATAAGACGTAAAGGTACAGATGCAGCTCGATGTGTGACTGATTTACACGTGTTGCAAAGACTGAATGTGAACCGGGATGAATGTTTCCAAGAAACTTTCTGATATCTTGATGACCAACAGATGCCCCTGAATCACAGCCACCACATCCCTTGACAGGCATGCTGAGAAAGGGGTCTGGGGGTGCTCTTGTGTGACGGTCAGTGCTGAACAAGCTTTTCTAAGAAATGTGACAGAACAGGGCCAGTCACAACAAGTGCGGTGTCGCCCCAGCCTCCGACACTGCGGCACTCAACTGTCAGCTCCCTTTAAGATGTGTCTTTGCCCTCTGTAAAATCTCTCCCACTTGTTTGGAGCATCCATCTATCCCCTCCCTCCCACACAACTCACTGGTGAAGAGGTGGTGGTTGTTCTTCCTTAATTTGAGTGCTCGTTCATACAGCTTCCTGGCGCTCTTTCTAGACTCGGGGCAGAGTCGGGTCCTCATGGTCTTCACGCCCTGCTTTGTGTCTGGGTTGAGAAACACTACAATTGGATACCACTGAGCGTAGTTCAGGCGGTCCACTGCATTAGGGGTGATGTCCAGCACTGCATGCTTGTCCTTAATACACAGAAAACAAATAAAAACACTCAAATGTGTTGTAAATGTGTTAAAATTAAGGACTATTAAAGATAGTGGACTGTATGGCCAACACTACGATGATTCTTTTCTAAATATTATGTGCAAATTCACCATTTAGCAGAGATTCAAGAGCCTAATAAAATTGGAGTGCAGTACACCAGGGGGCAGCAGTGAGCTGTACATATCATTGTGGCTTGCTGCCATTTTTCCATTACAATCACAAATCTGTCAATAGATGTTCATATCTACACCTTTTGCCTGTGTATTTGAATGTGTGTGCAGATCAAGTTTCTCTTACCCGGTCAATGATCTGTTTAATGGTATGCAGGCGAATGATGCCCGAGCTTTTCTGGTCGGTTCCCGCATCCCTGGGTTCGCTCTCTTTGAGAGACAAATAGACAGTGTTACTGCATCACAAACACAACACAAGAGACACACAACAATAAACTGAGGCTATGCCCCAATTAGACATCCTTGTAGCGTGCAGTTGTCGACTCCCATAAATACAGCTGTTTAATAATAATAATGTCTGTACAGGAGAGGACAAGTGTACATGTAGGAAAACAGCTAGAGAGTAAAAAACGAAATGAGGACAGCAGCCAATTCATGCAATAGTCATACGGTATTTTGGGTAGGTTTTAGGAAATTCAATTTGCTGTATACAGAATGTGTGCATTCAACTGCACGTAACAGTAGAAATTATGGTGCAGAAAATGTGTTATGTGAAACGTTGACATGAAAAATGCAGATACAAGAGCATGAGGGTCATTTGGGATTAATGTGAAAACAGTGTCATGTAAGCCTCAGGGATTTAAGCAAGGATGTGGAGGAGTTTATGATTCACGTAAAGATAAGCAATGGTTTCCTGCCTAAATACACAAGGTTCAAAGGAGGGCAGTCAGTCATCTCACCAGGATGTTCAGTGAGGACATGACTAAAAACACATTGATGGGAGACGCTTCATCTCTAACATTCTAATATATCAGGAACTATGATCTATAAAAATCTCTGCTCTAAACTACCCAAAAACAATTTCAAAAGAGCAGATAAATATAGCCATGCAACAAGTCAAGATTCAAGCGTGTGTGCAGCGACGTTCAAAATTAAATCCTGGGGTCCTGTTAAAGTGAAATTTAGGGGCTTTATACTTTGATCACGGCATTGTGAAAAGTTACAAACACACACACAAACACACATACTGCTTTATGCTTTTGTAGAGTTATGTCACACTAGTTGTTGAGCTGAAGGCCATAAACGACCCATTTGGTCCAAATTTCATACTGATACACTTTGGGTCTAACCTACATTAATAGTAGTATGGATAATGTGTATGAATGCACAAAGTTTAGTGGGATTTATTTTAGGAAACACATCAATAAATGGTTAATCGTTCAGCAGATTGCAGTGACATTTTACCTTTTCATCTTTATTGATAAATACTATATGTTTTCTATTAGCAGGGACGTTGTTTAAGGTGTTTTTTTCATGAAAATCTTGTCCACTGCAGAGCATTTTAATGGTCAGTGAATGCCTTGTTGATTTGCTGCCAATTGTTTGGAGCATGTGGTATTTTAAGGGCATATAAATGTATCAAATAAACTAAATTAACTAAACATTTCTCATCTATTTTGCATTATCTTACGATAACTTCTCAACTCAAAGTAGATGCAGGGCTCCATATTCTGTCTTTCTACATGATGCAACCTGCCATTAAGAGGGGAGTAGCACTAAATTCAACTAGAAAATCATTACTGCACATTAATCCGCATTTTCTCATTACGTCCATATGCAACATGCAATATCACAAAGGCACACAGCTCTTTGGTGAACAAGGAAAATGTACATCAATGTTCATCTTTCTGAATAGATTTGATGAGCAAAACTTGAGGCACACTCATGCAGCACAGGATTTTTTTGAAATCTAAGACATATTTTCATTGAAAATGTTAGTTTGTTTGCCTGAATCAAGTGCAATATTAGTCAGAAAATCAAGTACAGTTTCAAAGAGTAGATTCATTAAATCATTGTCGATTAATAAAGAAGTTGTGTGTAAGTGTGATAATGCATATTCGTCAGTGTCAACATTTCTGTGATTCATTTTACAAGAATTGCCACTTATATCTACCAAAACAGTTGTTACTGCCAATTGGATTGAAACACAAATGTACATTTGTAAATCAAGTGCTATTCCCCTGCTATATCTACTGTTTAAACATCTATAGATCAGCTAGCAAACAAACACCAGCTTACAGATTATCTGCCATTCACTGAACCAAATAAAACAAATAAAAGTTGATGCACTAAATGACATACTTTCCCCTCCTTGTTGTTGCTGTGTTTCTGAAAAGAAAATACAGTTATACAAACATCACTGGAGTTGCGTAAATAAACATCAAGGAATGGAATCACTTCATATTTGGGTGTGTGCTGGAAATGTGTGTGGGTGCACTGGCATGTGTGTTTGTGCACTTAAAGTAATTGAATTTCAATACTGAGTGTATAAAAACCACACATTAGAGAGCTTGCAATCTGGTGAAGTAAAAGGCAGTGAGTATGAGGAGTGAATGAAAAGGAGTGTACAGCTCTGCTTGGAGTGTAGCGAGTGGAAGATACAGAGATAGAAGGGAAGAGAGAAGCTATAAACAAACAGAGAAAATAACAGACTCAGCTTAACTAAACTTAAACTGACCCACTTAAATATACTCAGAATATCTAGAAGTAAGGAGTTCAGCATAATGTCATGTATTGATAGAATTTGTTTATCACCCAGCATGGCTACTTGCTGGACTAAACAGCATAAAGCCATGGTTTGTTTCTATAGAAAAAAAAGGAAAATTGCCAAAATATAATGTTTCTCAACGTCTGTAGGTTATAACTACATGTAAACAGGAGGGGTTGTTGTATCTAATCATCTTTTAACTAATTAGTTTTTCATTCTCTCATTCTAATCTGTGATCATAACAACTAACAATAAGTGTTCTAATCAAATATCAAACCAAGTGAAAATGTTTAATCAGGTTTGCAGCCTCAACACTCTTTGTCAATGCATTGTTGTGCCAGTTCCTTCAGTAAAGAATTTAAAAGAAGAAACGAGAGTCACAGGCAGTAGTGATGCCTCATGACTCTTCACACAGAGTTACTGTTTATCATCTATTTGATACTGACCCCTAATGTGAATATTTGATGGATGCTGAGAAGTTAAACAGCCCTCAGCTTTAGCAGTGTGTGATGTGAAAATTAACAGTCTGCTCTCAATTAGAACAAGACAGATAGAGGGACATTACACAAAGAATAGACATGAGAAAAGAGTGAGATTTTGTGCATAATTACTTACTCGCTAGTTCAAAAATGTCTGGCTCCTCTCTGGCCAGTTTCTCTCTGGCCACATCTGCTATTGGCCCAAAGATAACCACAGGCCTCAGGAACCCAGCTGTACAAGAACAAGACCGGGTCATGGAGATGACCAAAGGTCAGCATTATGTAACATAACACAAAACTAAATCAGATCAGAAAACTGCTCATATTTATTTAAGCTACAAGGTTTGAAATCTATTCACGACTTTCTTAAGTATAAAGATATTTGGGATCCTCCAGTTGATTAAGGTTACTGCTATGGGGTCTGTGCTCTTACCTTCCCTCAGCACCACCCTCTCATAGGCAGGGAACTTGGTCTGAACTGGCTGGGCTGACAGGTCCTCCCTGCTCTTCCGCAAATTCCTCTTGGAGCTTCGCAATCCTCGGAATCTCCAGAAGTCAGCTCTGTCGCCCCCTGGTGTTTTTGGGAGGGTGTACTGCACACTAGATAGCTGCTCAGCTCTGGAAAGAGAGGAGTAAGAGGACAGTCAGCTTTCAGGACTTGAGTCTCAACTACAATCAAGGCCAGTTTTAGATAGTTCAGGTACTCAGCGTATAGCTTACGACTGTTTTGAAAGGAAAGGCAGGAGGACAAACTGTAACTGTAACTGTAATAGTACTGTACAGTACTGAGGTACAAATGGTTGTCAAATTTATATTACAAGCATGACAGCATTTTGATATCTACAAACTCATTACTTAAAAAAATCTGTTACTTTTCCAAGGTAATAGCACAAGTTGCTGTGATATACACATTGTAGTGGTACAGTGTACTGTATAAGAGACACTAAGGCTGTCTCACAACAAATCCGGTGGTGCGGCGAAATGCCAAAGGCTTGTGCGGTGATGTGGGAGTGTCATTTAATTAACATAAGCTAGACCGTGGTGTCATGTCAAGTTGGGATCTTTAGCCCTCCCCCAATCAAGAGAGGGTCAGAATTGTTCCAAAAAGCTGGTTGGCCATCCCCATTAGACAGAAAGGGGAAGAAAAACAGCTTTTCACCCGACCTGGATCTTCTTCTCCATTTCTTTACCACGAAGTTGAACACAAAAATGCTACAAAGCTACATGGCACAAGGCTTTATCCTTCCTGTGGGCGTAGAAGGGCCAACTTCCAGCGATCAACCTGAAGACGGCCCTTTCACGTGATTGGCCACTGGATCCTGACAACGGGTTGTGTTTTTCCACAACTTGAGTCTGCAGTCCACTGCTTTTTGATGTGGAGCCCCCTGCACCCAGCTCCGCCGCAGCCAAAAGGGTTAAGGTTATTCATGAAATCATAACAGATTTCTAAACCACAAAACCATTTGTTTCCTCATGTTAATATTATCAGATTACTGAAGATAAGGTTTTCACAAAGTAAATTACTGGAAAACCAAAGAAACAAGGGTTAGTGGTGAGGTGAGTAAGGCAGCAGGCCGGTTGGGGGGGAAGAACTCATTCCTTGTGGCTTTGAATTATAACAGTCTTCCTTTGAAGTGTTTATCAAAATATTATTGAATCCTTTGTGTGATTTTAAGGTTTTATGCTTCGAAAGAATATCCAGGGAGGCAGGTTTAGCTTGGCTGGGAAGCTACCAGGTATTTCACACTGCTAAATGCATGTGATAAAAATGCATGCGCCACGAGGGGAAGCCATGTCTTCTCCTTCAACAGGACAGTGAGGAATCTCTGTGTAAACACTGCCAGAGGCTGCTGAAGGCTGTAGAGACAGGCCTAGATAAAATGATGCTGTTGGCTAGATCATGATCTATGCTTCATATCCTCAGACACACGGCCTTGTAAGCCTGACACTGTACATCCTTATAAATCCATTTTCCTGGATGTGTTGAACATGCCCTACTTTAAAAACACTTCCAGTTTATGACAGACTATATAACACAGACCTAATGTGTTTTTAATGTGTACGTTCTGTGCTGTACCATAAATGCTGCTCGGAGGACATCCAAGTTTTTCTAATTCCAAGTCTAAGTCCAGAAATACAAATAAAAATCAGGTAAAATCATGATAAATGTGTAAGAACAGTAGATTAATTAAATGAGTAAATGAAACTATCCACTCTTGCTACTCCCAGACTGACTACAATGCTTCTAATCCTTTGCGTCCGCCTATGCCCATTCATAAAGTACCAGAACAGGCCATACAAGTATCAAAAGGTGTGACCTGAAACTTCTTATACCTGTTTTTGTTGGGAATGATGCCCCTTTCCACTTCCTGATGGTTCTTGCCAATACGGATAGCAAGCCAGGAGCCTAAT
Source organism: Diplodus puntazzo (assembly GCA_963678695.2). NCBI lineage: Eukaryota > Metazoa > Chordata > Actinopteri > Spariformes > Sparidae > Diplodus > Diplodus puntazzo. Next base: position 17,709,347 of record OZ023155.1, on the reverse strand, counting down.
TTGCCGTTGTAGAGCGTATCTACTACACGGAACACCTCGCCCTTGTTGAAGCTCAACCCGTACGGCGACTCTTTCTCATATTCAAAATGTGTCCGGATGTAGAAGGAGTCACCCACGTCTGATTCCACTATCCTCCGATACACTAAAGAAAAAGCAGGAATTAAGACAGATGATTAGAGCAAATCTTAAACATGGTGGTTTGATTATTGGTGCTTTTCCACAACAAACACAGCACTTAATGCACCCATCACTCACCATCTTTCTTTTTCTGAGCCAGAATAGTAACTTCTTCTCCTCTTGGAAGATCCAGCAGAAACAACACAGCCTCTTCCCGGATGATGTTGGCGAAGTCCACATTGTTCACCTACAGATGCAAGACAGGAGACGTGGGAGAAATCAATTGACAGTCCGATTGACAGAGTAGTGGATCATAAAACAACAAATTCTGAACTCATAATCCAGAATCAATACTTGGTTAAGAGCTACAGAATTAAAGCGTATTTTGCTCACGTTGTTCCCAAATTGTGTTTTTTCTTTGATAAAAAAAAAAAAAAAAATCTTGACCAGCTGTGACTCATTTGGTTTCTCACAGAACAAGAAGAACACAGTAAAAGTAAAAATTGTTTTTTAACAGAAGCAGGGCGGTGTATTCCCCCTACAACTCAGCAGCCTCCCCCTCACCCCCTGCTGCTGTCCCAAACACAATAACTGCTGTTTATTGACTCTACTTGAGAGGCAGCAGGGGAACCAGAAACACATGGACTGAATCACTGAACCTCAGAAAGACACCTTTATCCTTCCCAGAAACAGGAGGGCTTGACGTCTTTATCTCCACTAGCACACTGTGACCGAAGGGAAACCATCTAAAGACGGAAAACAATGTCCTGGAAGTCTCTGAGGTCTGTTAGTACAGGGTAGAGAACACACACAAGCACAAAAAATAGATCTATTCTGTGGAGTGGGAGGAACATAAGACATAGTTTATTCATTAAGAGAAGGAGATAAGGTAATGGACAGCTGTGTTCATCAGATGAATGCAGTCAATGAGTGTTCAGGCTCCTCTGCACAGTTGCAGCATTAAACATAGCAGGTGTAATTCTTGGCTGTTATATAAACATGTCAGAATGGATCCAACACTGACATCAAGAGGGTTTCCATCATCCCATCAACAATGTTAGTCCAGTGTTTGCTGAAACAGACAGTCAACTGTTCCGAGGTCAGAGTGCAATAATCACTTCTATTGTGTCTTCATATTGAAAACAAGGGGAGTTTTGACACAAGGCCTGAATGACTCATAGACTGACGGATACATTGTGCTCTATTCCCAAGATCCCTTTACACAGAAATAAAACTATTATGAGCAAGGGATCACAAAGTTTCATCACTGATTATCTAAGTTAGTGTGGGCAGCTCCTGATTGTCTCTTTCAACAATAACACCAGATGTTCTTCCCACTTTCATACATGTGACATGGAAAGAATGATAAAAGTTTAATTTCTAAATACAAGAACCTCTGAATTACCATACAAGCTAAAAACAGAAGGACAACACACTGCAATCACAAGGCACTGAAATGATCTATGTATGTTATGTTGTGTTGTCATTGAGGGAAATATGTTAAAAGATTCAAATACAGATACAAAAACCTGTAAAACCTGTGTTTGTGTGCAGCAGATTTCTCCCCAACACTCCATTTTTCAACCAAGGCTGGCGTATTTGATAAATGACTGGCTTTTTCTTGAAGCGCTCCGACTGATGGTCCAAAGAAAGGACAGTCTCAGTTGTAGGAGAAGACAGTTCTTAAAGGTTTTTATAAATAGCCCACTTCATCTGTGAAGCTAACCTAGATCTGCTTTTTTTTTTTTTTTTTTTTTAAAGGCACTCTGTTTTCTTAATTATTCAGAATCTAACACAAAGCAATGACAATGATCTTTTCTTTTAACACAATGTGCTACCTTTGTGATACTTTTGTGTGTACACACCTAAAAACTGGTGAATCACTGACAGGACATGGCCACTAAATCATATTTCTCAAGCAAAAATGTAGCTGCATAAATTCAGCTTCTCTAAATTCCTCACCAAATTTGAATAGTTCATTTCACACAGTTTACATGTTTTTTTGTTGTTGTTTTTTTTTTTTTTAAAAAAAAAGGGGTATTGCAGAGAGCAAACAAAACTAAGTTGCTTAAGTGATGGATTGAATCATACCCTGAGAATCTGGTCTCCCTCCTCCAGCCCCTCCTTGGCCGCAGGACTGTCCTCCAAGACTCCTGCCACAAAAATTCCCACGTCGTTCCCTCCTGCTAACCGCAGACCGACACTCTCTCCCTTCTTGAACTTGACCAGCTTCATACTCGGCCTGCAGGAAAACACAGGTAGACAGGTGGAATTACGCAAAAAAGGTCACCAAACTGTGACTATAAAGAGAGTCATCCTTAGAGACACAAAACACAGTCAGCTATTGGAAAAAAAAAGCAGTATGTGGAGTAACAACAAAGCCAAAACAAAAGCTGACCAGAATCTTGGCCCTAATCTGAGCCAAGTTTTGGGAATTTAGGTCACCTAAATGATATGTTTACTCATATTATCAAAGTGATTATTTAGCATAAGCACTTAATAAACTGTGAAGTGTTTTGGATGACAGCATCCAGGACACTTACCTCAGGATGCTGTCATCATGAGCGGCACTGGGTACAGGGGCATCAGAAGGGCTGACAGGCAGATCCACGTCAGGCTGACCAGGCTGTGCATAAACTGGCTTTGGTTCTGCCACAGATACAAACACAGTAAGTAGAATTACACACATTCTAGGAAACGTGTTCATGAGCTATGCAGAAGCATATTAGCTTCATTATTTTGTTAAGTAAAGATAGTTAGCCAAGTGTCGGGTAAAAGTGAAACCTAGAGTAAAAATTAAAGCATCAACCTGAATCCATGTCTGATTTGGTGATGAGTATTTGTTTTGCAATATCTCACTGATTTTTCTCAGACGCTGACATGTATAAGTAGGATGTGTGAAATTTTCACTTGCAGTTATTAACAATTGCGGCAACGATGTGTTGATTAGACATGACACAATGAACAACAGGCACATTTGTGTGTTTCCATGTGCTTTAATTTGGAACAGTGGAGTTTAGTGTAGAGCTGAATCTGACTTTGAAACTAGCTGTTTGTCTTTGATGGACAGATGTTTCTGTACCTGGCAGCGGAGGTAACTGCTTCTCATTACCGGAGCTGGCTTGGTCACTGGCCTGTGACAAGACACCATCATCAGAGCTTTTCACGGGTGTGGACATGGCCCCTGGTTTGGATATGCGCTCTTCATCTCGACTTCGATGGCTGAAAATTTCAAAAATAACACATGGTCACTGACTGTATTCAGTGTTTGAGTATGATCTCATGTGTTCTGTAAGTGTTTATATAGATTTGCGCTGACATCACCAGGAAGATACAGACACTGAAGTCAGCCCAGAAGGAAATAGCACAGACAATGAATTATGTGATAAAGATACATGATAAGAAAAATGGATGAGAAGAGAATAAGCAGTTAAAACAAGGGTGTGCAGCTCTGCTAAAAGCTGAAAATTTGCTACCACTTTGAAAGTGTTTTGTCTGGATTTCAGTGGAGTTTTATCTTCCATCTTTTAATAATCACTATGTGGGCTATGCCAGTATGCCAATGGCTAAAAACAATTACTAAGTTCAAATGGTGTAGACAGGGATTTTTAATGTTTTAATTTCCTCATCACATTTCTTTTGAAATCTAAACTCCCCCCTTTCACTGACCAGTAAGTGACCTTTCCAGTAAAAGCACACAGGCAGAGAAAGAAATCTACACCAAGTCTCCCAACATAAAACCCTGAGTTAGGATACGTTTCAGTCCAAGTTCCTGTTTAACCTGGATAAAATAAACAAGGGAAAAATGAATGTGCATGGGTGAGTCTGGTAGGCTAAGGCTAACAGAGCAGAAAAGGCTCTGTTCCTTAAAACAATGGTTGAATTCCAATCTGGTCACATGACTGCTGGCTGGCACAGCACTTGAGCTGTTTTCAGAAGCTTTTGTAGAAGAATGTGAATGTGCTGGCTGTGCCACAAGCTCACACTAGGAAACTTCCCCCATGAACAGATATATGTTACGGTACAGTCACCCCATTACGCAATAAAACAAGTAAACAAGGATGGAAAAACAGTGTACATAAATTTACATGTAGTGACTGAGATTTTTCACCGTAAAGTGACCTTTATCTAGGTTCCTCAGTTTCTCCAGCAGCTCTCACTACAATTCAGCGTAACACACAAATCAGATCTGTGCAAAAGTACATGTCAGCAGAATAAGAATGAGAGACCTGTATCTGAGCTTGTTGTTGAGCAAGAAGGATAAATGAGAGCTGCAGCTTGAGGACAAATAACAGAATTGTAATGAAAGAGAGAGAGACACAGTGCGTGTGTGTGTAATGGATGAATGAGAAAGAGTGTGAGAAACTGGGGGAAAAAAGATTGAGCGAGAGAGATAGAGAGAGACAAACAGCAAGAGACAGAGGAGAGAGCGGAGTGAGGGAGAGTGTTGTGGCCTAAATCTGCTGTTCCTTGCTGCAGAATGGTGCTAAAAAAAGGTCTCACACTGACAAACACCATTTGACAGAAGCCTTTGTTCAATCCCTTTGCTTACACACATTCTTACAGTATGGGTAGGGGTGAGAGAGAGCAAGTGAGTGAGAGGCAGGAAAAGTGATGGAGAGGAAGAGATGTGGCTACACAGAAACCAACAAACAAAACATAATAGAGCAATGAATCTCTACAGTCTGAGCCGCAATAATTTCACATCTATCCACAAGCTTCAAAATATTTACAGAACAAAAATTTACACAGCAAAACTTCCCAGATATATCAACATCTCTTCTCTCAAAACAGAATGTGTTCAATCACATCACCAACAAAAAACAAAGTACTTAAAAACAAAGACTAGTTACTCACACAAATTTATCTCCAAGTTGAACCATGATGCTTTACAGAGAATTCAATTCCTACAAACACAACACGAGCCTTTCGAACAAAGTATACTCATGCTCACTGAGATGATTACATGTATTCAAAATCAAGAAACTGTGTTTTGCCCTAGGCAAAAGAATGCCTCTGAGCCCTGCAGCCAATCAGGTTATGCGAACCATCTGGCTTGGGGCAAAGCACTGTGGGAAGTATGTCAAATTCCTTTTTCCTCTCCTAAACTGGGAGACAGTAAAAACATTCCCTGATATCACAGCGTAGTGACAGTCTGACTGTTATTTCCTCAATTACTTCTTCAACTACAACAACATGAAAAGCTGGTGAACTCCTAATATGACATTTCATCTGCTTACCAGATTAAGCACTCATACAAAATGTGCACTGGTATTGTAAAACATCTTACTTCACAATTGTTTTTCTTACTTCTGTGCAGACATATTTGGTACACAAAATTTTACAATGACAAATACTTAAACAAACCCACTGGCCTATTATAGAGGAATAAATTCACTTACATCAGTAGAAATCTGTGAAACAGTGACCCTGCTCTCATCCTGCATTGAAACAAGTATGGTTACTCCACAGTCTCACCCAATGCATCATCTTAAAATGACAGCACCGGAGGTTAATTTAGTTGAATGTAATGACTGTCAAGCAACTACTGTGGTAAGTCAGAAAGCGAAACTAGCAGCAGCACACTGACCTAATATCCTACAGCTACAACAGTTTGTTTTAAGCAAGCAATGTAAGTAATACCTCATCTACTAGCGTTTCAGCTTAAGTTTAGTTTTGTCCTTGAGGAGGAGACTTTATCATAAACAGCAGGTTTGGCACCTGCATCTGTCATAGTCAGACCCTCATTTCATCAAGACCACAGACATCTGGAGAAAATTGCCTGTTTGATAAGCAATGAGTTTGAAAATTACTGCTTCCTGAAATAGCACCTCTGGTTAATTGTCTATTTTCTCTATTCTCTGGTGCATCCTTTTTGTTTGGAATATGACGGCCCACTGTGTCTGCACCCCAAGGCCCGTACGAACATGATGAAATGGAGGTCTTATTACAGAAGACTCTGACAGCTCAATCAAGAGCAAGTGCTTGAAGGTAGCACAGATTCCTGGTCCTTGATTCAATATCCATTTCTACTTCACAATATCAAACAGAACCGACAACATACCCTGTCTTTTATCATTGTAGCCAATGACAGAATTGACATTGTTCTGCTCCAAAAACTGGCAAGCCTGTTTCAGTTCTGTTTAATCAACTGGATTCACATCAGAGAGAGCTCATAATCTTGACCCATTCAACCAAGCTCAGCATCTTGCAGTCAGGGTACACTGCTCAAGCTTCATGCTAATTAAGAGACACTGTAGTTTCACTCGCATCGCTTTTCATCTAGCTCTTCTTTGCCATCTATCTTGTTTGTCATCTACTGAAAGCTACAGACTCTAAACTACAAGAAAGACAACTTACTGGAAACGCCAACTGGTAGTAAGAACAGAGGAGAAAACACAGACAGTATGGACATTAGAATAAATCATAATGAGTACACATCATAAAATACAGATCTTATTTTGAGCACTGATGTTTAAGAAATCTAAATATGAAAAGGCAACGTAAAGGATAAATTAATTAAGTAGTAAATAAACCGAGCTTTGCAAGATTTAAATGAGTAATTCTATAAAGCTGAGATGACCTTGTGCTGTTTGAAGGTGACTTGCTGTACAGAAAATGGTTAAAAGACCTAGTGCACTTTCAAAACAAGACCTTGGTCCACCAGGAGGAGATGAATCAATCCCTCCTCCTCCCTAGTCCTTTCCCAGAGCAAGGCATTATTGGAACTCAGTGATGTCTCCAGAGGGAGTGTGATGGTTTATGCATGCAATGACTTTATCTATTGATTTATTCATCGGTGGAGCAAGGTACTTACTCAGCACCCACTAACCTGGGGGTGTGAACATGATGTATGAAGTTGGAGCTGTGGGAGTATGGATGTATGACTGTAGCATGTGTGACAGCTGTATCCCATCACCTGATTTGCAGTCAGATGTATGTGAGCGCATGGGTGTGCTTCGCTTACCTGCCATTACTGATCTGCCGAGGTGAGTGACGGAGGTGGTCCGATGTTTCGGGCCTGTCAGGCGAACGTGATCGACCCCGCCCGTGGGATCGATTGGAATGATCTGATGTCAGTGAATGTATTTCTGAAATGTCTGCAGAATTTAAATCAAATGCGCATTAACATTTAATCAGTGACATAAATCAAGACACAAGTTAAAATAACAAGGAATATTTTATGAAGTTATTCCTTGCTGGTGTTTAAAAAAAACTACAGATTTGTTTTTTGTCACAAGTCACAGCTACATCCAACAAGGCAACATGTCTGTTGTCTCACCATCTCTGTCAGAGTTATTGGCTGATGGGATGCTGTCATCAAGGTCAGGAATGTTGAGCAGTGTGGCTCGCTCATCTCTCTGCACCACCATCTTCAACTTGCCCTTTGACCTCTCAATCAGCTTCTTGGCATCTATCAGTGATAAGTTCTCTGTAACTGTGCCATTGATCTGCAGGAGGAAGAGAAGCGGGTCAGAACAAGAACTGCGAGGACAAGTCATCTTCATTGCAGTTTTTTTTTGTAAAGCCCACAAAATGATGGGAACTACGTGACCATCACCAGCCAATTAGTCATTGTGAACAGCCAAGTTCAATCTTACAATAACAATAATGATGTCTTAAATAGGAGGTGTTATTAACAAGTTTATAAATGTATACTATAAAAGTAAGGCTTACTATGTTTTAGTGCTGCCAGAGAAATTGATTCCACAGAAGATTAATTGTATTATATATTGTAAGAAGAAAAACCTCATTATCTTTATTCAAGTATTAATTTCTGTTGGTCTTTGTCATGCAATCATTTCAACTACAACATGCCTCTGCCTCTCTTCAGAACAACTGAAACACTAAATTGGATTTTGAAAAGCATCTCTTCACTGTGAAGGAGGATATTTTCCTCCTCAGAGACTGAGTGGATAAAAATTCAAAGGAATAATGGAATGTGTGGTATTCCTGCTGGTGAGCCTGCATACTAATGAACTGTGACCTCACTCTGCGATCCACTTTCAGCAGCTCACAGATTACCACAGCAGACAAGAGAATGTTTTCAGTAAAAAGAATAACGGACACTCCTTTCTTACTGCTTCTGTTAATGACATTGTTTCAAGCTTTTTCTTCACACATCCATCTTTTAAGTTGATTTTAATAATCTTTTTATCAGTTTATTACCCCACAACAGTGTTTAATCCACTTTTAACAGCTGTCTTATAGATTAATTCATGCAGACATTCATCAAGACTTCTTCTCTTACCTTAAGTACAACATCTCCCTCCTGGATGTTCCCATCTCTGGCAGCAAGGCTTTCCGGGGAGATGTCCTTGACAAATATGTGGCTGGCCAACCGAAGTCCATACTCTGCTTATGGAGCATAACAAAGTCATATTAAAAGAGCACATCAAGTGAACCATCGCTGTAAAGTAGAGAACCACCAGAATCTTTTGCTTGATATGTACAAACATTATTATAAAAGGTTAGGTAGATTGGATTCTTGGACGTTGTGCTGCCCACCTTCATTCTTGCGGGACTTGACAAGAGTGACCTTGGCAGGCCTGGGTGGAGCAGAGGAAGCTTGCGATCGACGATCAGAGCGCGGAGAGATGCTACGCTCCCGCGAGGCACTGTTATCCCGTCTGTTGCTGCTGCTCCGCTCGCGATCATGACGCCTGCCAGTGCCCGTGCCTCCGCTTGCTCCTTCATAGGCACTTCTGCCACCATCAGTGTGGTGCTCATAGCCATCATCCTCATCACTATCTTCTTCCTCGTGCTCTGACATTGTCTCCCTGTCCCCTGGCCGAGAAACAGGGATTTGCACTTTCCTTTTCCGGCGAATAGTCTGATAAAAGATGGAAAGTTTTGAGTATTAAGTTTTTTTAAGGTAAACATGGCAGTATTTGTAATGTTCAGGGCTGACTGTGATTCACGCAATTTCATGGCATCTAAAAACTCAAATTCTGCTAAATATCTTCAGTGTCAAACTTACTATCTTTGCATTTTTGCCACTCTTTCGGAGCTGCTGCACAGCATAGGCATGTTCTACGTTGTCCATAGAGACTGCATTGACCATCACCACTCGATCATTTTCTCTGAAAGAATCAATTAACAATGTCTAAATAGATGAAGAGATCTATGTCAAGCCATACAATTCATACCAACATGGTAGATATTTGTGTAGAATAAAATGGGGCAAAAGGGAAATATTTAACAGAAGTTTACTTTAATTAATCTTATACAACCTTATAGAGTGCTGCAAGGATGATATTTGTAGGCTAACCCAGAAGTTCGCATCGCCCTGGTTTCCTCGACAAACTATGGGATATTTCAATCGGAATTTGGATTATTACAGAAAGTTCTTTGACAAACACAAGTTTATGATACTTACTAATTTGCTCTGCAAGATAATATTCAGAGATCAACACCACTTTTTTAATTTGAATTTTGAAGTGCAAATGTAAAATGCTTAAGTGTCTCGTTACATTATACTATATACATTATAAATTGGTGAATCTTCAATTTGTTATGTAAGAGTTCGAAGAGTTTGCATTGTCTTCAGGTTATGGCATCCACCTAGATAGATGCATTTAACACTGTTCTACTAGAACCCCTTAACTCCACTGTTTGTGACAAAACTACATAGTATAGTTTCAGTGTGGATATTGTAATGCCAAATGGTGGCAAAGTAAGTACAGAGCAAAGCGTCAAATCAGCCGAAGTTAACTAATCATCACATTTGAGTTGAACATAAGAGGCTAACGAGGATAAGGCAGATGAGGTTGCCAGTGGAAAATAGGAGATGTTTTTTTTAGGAGTCATTCCTGCGGCACTCTATTGTGTGTACATATTAATATCCATAAAAGATGCAGCATTATCATAACACAAAATATTGATGTAACAGTCAGAGACTTACTGAAGCAGTCCCTCTGCAGGACCTCCTTTCAGCACATCAGATATCACAATGGACGTCTCCCCACTCTGAAAATGAGGGTTGTCTCGCCCGCCAGAGATTGCAATACCAAACCCAAAACCTGGGGCCTACACACACAGAAATACACACAATACTGGATGATTACTGACTGGCATATACACATGACTTGTCTCAGGCTTTGCTGTAAACAAACACAGGCTAATAGGTTGTCTGCTGGCTAATTATCAACAAGAGTGTTATCAAGGTAAAATAATGTAGTGTGTTCTGTACAGTGAGGGATGGTTTAAAAAGAGCAAAGCTACGCATTTACAGTTCATGGATGTTTTGAAGAGTGTTGTGTTTTATGCAGCCAGCTCCAAAGGAGCAAGCCATGTGATGTAAATCGCTAATCATACAACCACAACAACACAGAAAAGCTGTGAGGCTGAGAACCGCAGGCCACTCTGGGCTGCTCCTTCAGCTTCAAAGCCGCTGCTAATTAGATTACAGCAAGCAGGCCAGTCTAGACAGGTGCTCTACACAATCCTGTGGCACAATAGCATCAACTGAGAGTTTACTGTCTCATTACAAGTACATCAGAAATGTAGCATGCAAGACAATGACAACATTAGTTTATTAGCTCTCTGGGGGAATATGGCTTCCAATAGTTTGATAGTTAGCATGATGCTGATCGTGCCAGAGGAGGTAATCAGTCATATGTACTGATCTTAGCTACTGAGGTTAGTACAATCTATCATAATTACATGTGACACAGGATGAAAAGGCACACAAAGTAAAACTATCATGCAGCTCTTTCCCTGGAGCTGTGTTAAGGAGCCATACAGGAAGGAAGTGAAATGAAGTAGTAAGGAAGTGGATGCTGATTCTGTCTTCCTTAGCCTTGTTTCCTGCCATCTGGGTTTCCTTGACTATTGTTTCAGTACCACACATCCTGCTGCTACAGCTGGCCTTCTCAGTAGAGAGAGAAAAGATATGTATGGGCAGAGGACAGAGAGGAAAAAGTGAAGAACACACAAGACATAGTTCAGGATTAGGATGCCAGAGACAGGCAAAGAGGGAAAAAAAGACAAATGAGAAGACAGGGTAGAGTGGATTAAAGAGTTGTAAACACTTACCCTGTGAAGGGTCACTGTGTGCTGTTCCCATATGACTGTTTCCTCCATCGCTGCACTCTGCAACATAAAAAAGGAAAGGATCAATATCTTGATGCCAATATGTTAGGCAATCAAACACTATCTCATATTGGAATAATCCTGCAACATACATGGTCTTTGTGAAGCTTATAACATTCCTTTCTTGCAGACCATTGTTCTTTTAGTGGCTTTCGTGGTAACTGAGCAACATGGCATGCTTTACAGTTACCTCACTATTGCTAGAGTACTATTTTGCATTTTTCCAGCAGGTTTCAGCATGATTCATCAAATCAGAACTAAAGACAATATTTACAGGTTTTATGGTATAGCATTTTTTTTCTTGTGTGCTTTTTAATTACTGTGTTAACAAGACATACATACACCCATGCACAATATGTCATTAAATGACTGGTCCAATTCTGCAAACAAAACATAATTTAGAAGATCTAGATAAGACTGACCATCTTAAAGCTACACATGCCTTCATATCCTGTTATGTGTCATCAGACTGCGGTTTTGTTGGGCAACTCTATTGCTTATCTGCACAACCAAATTCTGGAGTCCAAAAAGTCTACATGTGAAAAGATTATGAATGACAGCAACATGAGTAAATGGCAGGCAGAAGCGGACTGAGGTTCAGAAGACTAAGCAGATGTCGCTATATTATTCCTGGATGGGTCATCTGAGCAAAGAGGGAATTTAGCTGCTCCTCTGACCTGCCACACTGGATTAAATCGACGCTAGGCAGGCATCTTTTTGCTTTCACTTATACTCTTAAGTCAGTTACATCACACAGGTTTCTCTAAACGCATAATTCATCTTTCAGCAAAGGCTTTCTTTTTTATCTAATTTGTGTGTCTGCCATTCTGTTACTCAAAAAGCACTGAATATGTGATAATGTCACTACTATAAAAAGGTCAAACAGACACTCCTCAATTTGTGTCTCAGAAAACTGTTTTATTTTAAATCCCAGCGTGTTATGTCCCCAGTTTTAAATTACAGTTTTACTCCAGTTCCCTCCAGCTGATGAAGCAACACTGCTGTCCAGTCTGTCTGTCTGTCTGTCTGTCTGTGTGTCTGCCTGCAGGGAGAGATGGTGCAGCTGTCTGTGGCAGAGTGCTGAGCACAGTCCAATGTGGCAGGGGAAGGACAACATAAACACCACCACACGTGGCAGGGTGCTCATTTACTACAACTTCTACATATAATCAGCTTTTTAAAATAACACACCATGTCATCTGTCCAACCCATCATTGTGATAATCTCACTCCCTCACCCCTTAATCAGCACCTAATCCCCAAACCATCTCACCCATCATCTTTGACATCATCCTGATCATTACCGTCAACACCTTCCCTTGGCCTAACTGCACAGTTCACAGGAGGTTCACCCTGCAAAGCTGGCGACTCTATCAGATGAGGATACAGTGTCTGATGTTTTACATGCCTAGACATATAATACTGTACTTTTGTTGGGAAAAAGACTCAACTTAAAAGGAAAGAAGACATATTTCTTAGATGCTTAAATGTGTCGACACATGATAAAAAAAGCTGCATAATTACCTTTCAAACAAGGAAAATTGACTAATAAAACTATTAGGTCAATCAGGTGTTATTTTAGCTTTTTGGGCATACAAAAAGAACGCTTTACTGATTCATCTGCAAGATTAACCACTAATTAAATAATCTTTAGTTGTAGACCAAAGTTTGATTATTGTGAATATCCACATTAAAGTTAAGAGTAAGTTGAGAATTTAACATGGTTATCCAATAACATTTGTTTACACAAATTATGGTATTTAACTGTTGATGTCAAGTCCAGAAGGATGAGTGGTGAGTTAAAGGTACAGTTCATGTCAATGCACGGAATGAGGGCGAAGTAGTTCACACTCAGAAAATCAATGCAGCTAGTGATGGGTCAAATGCAGAGAAAAATTTCCCCCTGGGGATTAATAAAGTATAAAAAGAAAAATTAAAAAAAATCTGAAGAGTTCCTCTTTGTATAAAATAGACAACAAGATCTATAAAAACCAGTGTATCCAATATTGTGCAGTGTTTAGGCATCCGATAAGCCTGGATTAGATAGTATTTCATTGCTTCACTGCTACCCTACCAACACACCCCCACTAATTCAGCCCCCTGCACTGTTTTAACACAGGTCACTTTGGTCTGAATGCCATACTAAAGTTTAGGCGTCTGGTTCAGTAGGGACTAATACATGCAATATTTACTGTAGGTCTCCTAATGTGGGTTTGTGCTTCAATCACTTCACTCAGTTCAGTTAGCCTGAACCTTTAGAATACACAGTTAACCCTTTGACCCTCATTCCAATGGCCGCTATGTGTGGATGTTATTTATGTCCATAATTGGCGCAGGGGGCTAGGGTGTTCCCCCTTCTGTATCTCTCCTTCCCCTCCACCCCTCCCCCGTCTGCCCCTACGACTCCCACAGTAATGCCACTATTGTGTGAAGGGACCTGACCCATTTAAGCGCGGCTCCCGCCAACATTCCCAAACACATCCATTCCTCCAAAGTGTTTTGTGATATATTCATCCATCCGTTCATCCATTCATTCACCCAAAAGTCCAGGCAGACAGAGGGGGGCTACGCCATGAGAAACAACAGCGTCCTGGGGTCATGTGACCAGGCGGTCAGGCAGGCAGGTGGCCTTGTCCTTGAACTGTGGGGTTGCACTGATAGGCAGGGAAAGGGAGGAGGAGGAGGAGGGAGAGAGCAAGGCCGTGGGCTGCTTATACAACTTACATATGACAGTACCAACAGACAGAGTACATAAAACTGTGGAGGATAACATGTTAAATGACATGTGCCTCTCTGCCCCTGGATCTCTTTCCATCTCTCAAACAAACTAATGCCACCATCTTATTTAAAAGCAAGCCAAGGCAGTGACAAGGACTTATAAACCTTTAGTGTAAAACAGATTTTGCTCTATCAAATCTAAACCCTCTGAAAACACTTTAGTCAACACGCCCACACCTCCAAACATTGACCATAAGCCTTTCAAGGCAGAGCTTACAGTATCATGTGAGAGTACATGAGCCATAAGGGCGTAGACATGCGAGTTAGAGGGCATAGGTCAACTGTATGAGTCATTACACAAACAAGAGACTAACAGATTAATAGCCTGGCTTCAATTAAATTACAGTTTAACGTCTTAGATAGTACTGTTTAAGAGAAGGACAGATTCTCTGTCATTTATACTACACATTACAGCATGGCAGTCGCACTTCATGTCACACTAAAAAGGGCTGAAAATAATTAATTTGAGTGCTTACTCTTGTGCTTGAGTTGGTTTTAATTATTCAAATTGATTACAAAAATATCATACTTATTAGTATTCTCCATCATGCAAAGGAGTTTGTGCAGTTTTGCTCAGCTTGTTAGCAGTAAAGGCCCTGCCTGTGACGGATATACATCACAACCAGGGCAGGTTGTGACAACATTTGGCTTGGACTGAGGTCGGTTATTAAATCACACCGGCTGTTCTCATCTGAAAAAAAAAAAAAAAAAAAAAAGCAGGTTTTCTAATGATGAACACATCTTGTGAACTGGTGACAGCCAAGATGGTTAAGGAGAGAGAGAGCTTGCACATCTCTTAGGCTGCTTAGAATATTTACTCCACTGAGACTACAGCTCTGACATTCAGATGAGATTATTACAGTAATTAATCACTGCAATGTGAAGTGATGATTAACAAGCTGGCTGGCTGGGTGTGAGGTATAATTATGGTAGAAAGCAAGCGGTAACAGAGCACAGGTCAGGTATTAGCTTGGTTTTACTATATGAGAAGTAAACAATTTACTTTACCTTCAATTCCAACAGCTAATTAAAATGTTTGATAAAATGTGGTGTCAAGATCCACAACAAGGAATTTTCTGTGTGGAAAAGATCTTGACAGCTGAAGCTTGGTGTCAAATGCCCATTTGGTTATCTTGTGTATTTTATTAAAGGAACATTTCAGTCATCGCGCAAAAGCAAAGATCAGACAACATGTCGGGGCCAAAACAAACATTAACGCCAGTGTGTCTCATTTTCTGGAGTAAAAGAAATAATAAAAATACTGACGGGAACAAAGGATAAGGGTTTATCTGTGAAGTCACAGAGTTGTGTGAAACAATGGTGTGCTTGATGTTGCACAAACTGACGGCAGCCTAGTGTATTTATACATCCATATTAGTCAGGCTTGAGTTCTGGCCAGCAAGGCCCTGGGCTGGGAAACAAAGAGCAGCCACCACACACATGTGTACTTGTCTGTGCGCGTACGCACACACACACAGACACACACACAGACACACACACACACACAGACACACACACACACACACACACACACAGACACACAGACACACACACACACAGAAGCCATGATCTAACACTACAGGGCCTCTTTGTTCAAGCTACAGCCGGCCTGGCTCGGCCCTGCCTGGCCCACCATAACACACACAGACCAGTACAGATGATAACAGCTCACTCAGGCTCTTCAAAGGCAGAGACTAATCCAGTTCTTCTGGGCATACTGACAAACTCATTGGAAAAATGAGCGATGAAAAAGACAATAATAACCTGCTGCAGAAAGCTATGATAAAAAGGGTCAGGTCAAACATGCAAGTCTTCAACGCATAGCTCTCAGTCTCTATAATCGTCAAAAATGTTCACATTTACATAGGATCTGCAGAAACTGAATACATACTGCCAACAACTTCAGATTATATGCACTGTAAATCCATCAATTAAGCAACCATTCATGAGTCAGATAAGCATTTCTGGAAAAAACAAACTCATAAAACTCAAAAATCATGTGGACCTGGGTTACACCTGAGTACACAATTATCACCAGAATGGCATTGAGTAGAGCGCATACCTTCATCAAGATCCATGCATTATTCCCTGAAAAATGTACAAAAATGGCCAAAAAATAAAATCTAAAAAAGAAAGCAAGGAAAAAATTCCCCCCCCAGATCAGGATCCACAACAAAATCTAATGAGGTCTATTCTAGGTAGATATCCATCCTCCATCTAAGTTTTGTGGAAATCTGTTCGGTTTTTGTGTAATCCTGCTGGCAAATCAACCAACAAACGGACATGGGTGAAAACCAAACCTCCGCAGAAGAGGTAACTAAGCACAAAGGCATGTGCAGTCACACACACCCCTAACGCCCTGTTTTTCTTCTTAGTCAGTAGAATAATGTTTATCAACTTAAAGGAAACTGACGAAGAAGCAGGTGAGAATGAGGTCATCTTATGCGTAAAATCTCGAGCTGAGAGGAAGTGTAGAAGAAGGACAATAAAAGCTCTTTATCAGTGCTTCACCAATGAAACTGTTGACCAGTAGCCCATTACTCACCTCCTCCCTTCATCCAACTTCCCTGCATCCGAACCACAGGAATGTTTCATACAGTGGGCGTATCAAAAAAGGTTACTAAGAAGCAGTTTTTGACGAAGACACACAGGACGAGAATGTGGGAGAAATAGAGAAAAAGATAAAAGAATAGGTGGGGACTGAAATTTGAGCGTTCATTATTTACATCAGATTACTCTGAGGTATAGAGAGAATCACTGAGCAATGAGGCTAGCAGCAGTGAGCGTCTCAAGATGACGACAAGTGTGAGGTGAAATCCTGACAAAGCTTTAGGTCAGTGTGCCTGCTCTTCTCTGATAGCCTGAGGCAGGATGTAAGCAAGAGCAGCCGCAGCACCCACAGGAAAACACTCCACTTCCTGTTTGCAGGAAATAGCTCCAGCGTCCAGAGAAATCCCTGTGCACACTATTGAAAATTCCTCCTAGTATGGCTCACCTCATCTTACGACCTGCCACCTAAAGAACGTCTTAGTCCAGAGGGCAAGCGGTTGATTCATCTCATTGTGTTTTATTCGAATACATTGACGTCACACTGTTGTTCCTAGTTGGTCATTGTTTTTTCTCTCATGGATATCAGGCACTACTGGAAACATGCTCATGCACAAACACAAGTACTTATTCATTTGAACATAGAAATTAAGCCATTTTTTACACAAATACACACAGTTGACATGAAGTTCTGTTGTGCTGCAGAGTGCTCAAAACACAACAGCAACACCTGCGTGATGCAAGTATTAGAGGAAAGATTAGAAAAGTTGACACAAACATTTAGACTGGCAACTCTGATAAAACCACCATCCTGTTCCAGCAGCTCTCCTCACAGGGGCAACTGTATCTATGGGAACTGTATCTTCCCACATACTGGACCCAAAGGAAAGAGCAGTATACTCCAACGACACATAATTAGAGACATGCGCACATGCTCTTTCTCGAGGGCATTCACTCGATGGCAAACACATAAAAGTGCGTCTACGCTATCAAGCCTTTACATTCTTTCTTTCAGATTAGAATGTACAACCCTAATTTCATGTGAAGTGTACGTGACATAACAAACCAAACAAAATATCTGCCATCACGTTCATTACTGAACAGATTAATTCAGCAGTAGCCATTTTTAGGGCAGGTTGTGGCTGTGATGGGAGGAGAGAGGGCTGCAAGTGTGTGCACACATGGGTGTGCAGATGAGGGCAAGTGGCCAATAGGCAGATGACGATGATGATGATGCAGAGCCTCAGTCAGCAATGATGTACTGTTGTGCTGACGTGCTCAAATATGCTTGAGTTAATTAGTCTCAAACAGCAGCTCTTCTCTGTCATACAGCTCCCTGAAAAGCCCTCCATCAAGACTTTCCTCAGCATAACAACACACTCTCACATGCAGACACAGTGACACACACACACACACATACATACACACACACACACACACATACACCTCTGACTCTAAACTATCTGTCACAGAGTCACTGCGAGAATAGTGAGGGTAGGAATAAAATACAAAACCTATAATCCAGGCTTTTGGATTAAAACGTTAATCTGAGCCATGCTTCCAACTGAAGTCTATTGCTGCTGTCTCATGAGAGCAGACAGAGCGAGAAGGATGGATGGACAGTTGGACGGACGGACAGATAGACGGATGAAGAACTGAGAAGACTATCACGTCAGCAGGCATGTTACCTACAGCATGGGTCTTACACATGTCTCACTGTTCCAGCTGCCTGCCAACTAGCTGATGGTAAATCTAATTTAAGCTTAAGCCACATGTGATCCCATCACTTTGTGGAGAGAAAATACTTCTGAAAACAACTAGATAAAATAGTACTTGTGCTTTATAGTGATAGTGATTGTGCTCAGCCACTGACGGCTTCAGGTATCTATCCCATTATCTTGCTTCATTCCCCACCCATCACCTCTGTGCAGTGTTATTGTGGCAAAAAAACAACAACTTTGCCATTTTATCATCTCACACACTAAATCAAACCCACCAGTTATCTCCGAGGAACACCTCTCCGCAAGACAAGATTAGAACTGTAAGGATGTTAACACTGGGGATGCCTGATATTGGATTTTTGCTGAAAATTATGTATGATTATGGCAACTTCCAATGCTTTCATGATGGCCCACTTGAGAGACAGACAGAAAAATTGAAAACTACTTGGTCAACAGTTGAATAGTTTGCACACAATTAGGAGCGTCATCTTATCAGCCTGTCATACTGGCAGAAATGTTCTATTTTAGGCCAATGGCGAAATTTCATTGAAAGCCTGTATAGCTCTCCTGGTAAAGCATGTGACCCCTCTCTAACCCCTTTTTCCTTTCTGACTCTAACAGCTGTCCTGTCTAAATAAAGCCCAAAAGCCATTAACAAAGAGATCTAATTTAAAGCTTTTATTGGTTGTATCCATATATTTATATCTCCATATCTATATATATATATTGGGTATATCACTGTGCATCCCTAGTTATCACTGATGCATAAAACAGGCTCTGTTTATTAATTATTCCAAATAAAGCATTTATTGATAACTTACTGAAGCAAATCAAACACTGTGAGGTATACAGATTTGTAATTGACAAAGCAAGAACAACACAGGTTCGGTACTCACTCAGTCAGCACTCAAGTAAAGGTATTAAAATCAAAATCAAAAAAAGAAAAAGGATAAGTGGTTCTTGGTATTTGGTCATCAGTAAACTAATCAACTGAAACAACTTTATGTATCAAGCTCAATATTCACAAAACCCAAAGCAAAATAACAAGTCATTTTCTTCCACAGTCATGATGAGGAATACAATTTTGACTTAAACACATTGCAGTTCCACAGAGCTGATTTGCAGCGGGCTGTTCACGGCTATCCACTGACCCAGACACACAGCTAGGCTAGGATCTCATGTGCAGCTTATCCAGCAGCAAAGTCATCTGTGCTCAACCACAAAAAATGTTCTCCGCCTAGAGAGACAGTTAGTGTTGAGGTCACAGAGGAGAATAGTAACTTCTGGTGGGATTCTGACTTTTCTAAAATCCTTCCCAATGGTTCTGTTCAAGCTGTGGGTCTCAAAAGAACTTCAAAGTGTCACATAGTTTCTCAGAGAGTTGTTATCACTCCAGGCCTTCTCTTACAAGAGTCATGTGTATTTGCAAAATTATGTTTTGCTAAAATGGAGTGTTCTTCCTCCTCTGTCGGTGTGTGCAGGCTAAGGTGGGGATCGGCATACGTCCTAGGCTTGAACTGATACCCAATGACATACATCTAATGCCAGGATACGTCTCCAATTAGAGGGATTATATTCCCTCCTTCCAACAATAATCAGACCAAATTAACAATCTAAAAAGGGATCATGGTTGGTTGACCTCTTTGTTGATAAGAAACTCATGTGAGGAAATTGTTTCATGAGTAGAGGCTGACTGATATATCTAACAGCCACTTTTATCAGCACTAAATGGCATATCACACTTGTACTTATCTGCTGGTATCTTTTGTTATGTGGGCTGATATGAAGGAGCACATTTGGGGAGGGGGGACTGAAAGCTATAAAAACCCAGGTGATACACTTGCTGTCGCTGGTAGACTGTATGAAGGCATACTCAAGGACTTATAAAAACAAAAAACACATACGCGCACTCTACTCAAGTGTTTTGTTTTTGTGTCTGTGGAAACACACTGTAAGCCAAGACACTGAGAATGATAACTAGAACCAGCACTGCAACCTTTGGATTCAACCAATCAGCGTTCACACACTATCAGTATTCCCACTCTACCCCTCCCATCATCCACATACACACACACACACACACACACACACACTCTAGGAATGTGCAGATAAGAGGACAAGGCCCGACGCTCTCACTCTGCCTATTTCTCATTCCAAATGGCTTCCCTCACCTTTTCCTCTTCACTCTCTGGATATTTCTATTTCATTTTGAGTCCTTTACCCATCACATATCAACAATAATGTGATAACAAAGAATGACTCTTACAGGGACAAATTCATACCAGAGAACCACAATACACAAGTATCAGTCACAAGTATCAATGACAGTGAAAGTGTGTAAACTGTCTGGCCAAGACAACAAGAATGATTACTGTCATGGTTTATAAATGCATATAAGTTACTGACTTTGTTTAACTAAAGCAATATGTTGCCATATGTTGTGATGCACTTTTCCACAAGAGGTTAATTTTATAAAGCACCTCAAAAGCTGTGGTCCAGGCTGGACAACAAACAAAATGTATCGAATTACCAACACTTTAAATCGCTTGCTGACCTAATTTTACTCGTAATCAAATCCCCGTATAATTAGACTGATTAGCTACAAAGACCCTTAACATCTCTCCAGAAGTTTAATCATGCAATTAACCCAAAGTCTTGTATATATACATGAGTCCAGAATCTCTGTTAATTAAACTACACATTAGAAGTGAGGCAAAAAGAAAAAGAAAATATAATGAGCTGATGTTTTAAAAATAACTTTTAGGTCATAACTGCTCCAAAATACCTCACAGTTACAATTAACCATCAAAAAACAAAGGATGGTACATTTACAACCCTGCAGACCTTTGATCCTGATGCTGTAGCATTCATGGGCAGCTCAAAATCGTTCATGTGTGTCTGTCTGCTGGTATCAGGCTGGAATAGCTCATGGGAATCAGAGGTTGTCAGAGGTTGTTAAAAGGAAAAGTAAAAAGGACAAGCAGCAAAGGGTTAAAGGGTTTATAGGAATGTCCATGTTGTGCTGTGATACATCAAGAAACCATCACATTAAAATTTTCGGGGTGTTTAAAAGATGCTTTTGACTAAGGTCGGGTCTGACAGTGCTGAAACTCACTGTACCACATGGGCAAGCAGGCATGTACACACGCACACAAACACACGTTAAACAAAGGGGTGATTCAGCAAGGGGTCTTTCAGTATGCTCATGTTTGCCTGTCTCCCCGGCACACACACAGGATGACTAAAATTAGCTACTACCAGCAAGGACAATGCTGTCGCAATGTAAAAGCAAAGACTATCCCTGATAATGGGATAAGAGCCGCAGCATTTGAATGTTGAAACAGAAAGTTGGGAGGAATATTTGGCAGTGTAGTAACAAAAAAATCGACAAAATAATATAATGCCTTTTAAAATTCCAAGTTGCACAACATCTTTCAAACTACACAACTCTGAACCACAACTCACAGTCTGTAGAGTCACATGGTGCCATAAAAACAAGGGGCCAAGCCCACTCAATGGCATTCCCAAGCCTTCTGAGGACTTGGCTACAATAGGCATGTTGTGGGGCAGAATCTATAGTGAATTAATGAGTTACTGTTGGAGCGGCCATTTCCCAGCACTTAACTGGCAACATAATTACCATTCCCCCCAGAGATGAGAGATAGGGAGGGGGTGCATGCGTTCTTTAACGAGATGCACAAGCACAGAAAGATAACACATAAATGACTTCTAATGAAATCTAAAAAAGAACTCCTGAGCAGCCCACAGGACAGGAAGCTTACACGCTACGATGCACCAATTGAACTAATTACAAAGTGCAAAGAACAAATTTTGAAAACCTGTAATGTAGCCAATTCATCTTGTTGCGAACATACAGTGAGTGATCACAATTAACTGTAGCCTTCAGGAATGAGGAGGACACATCCATACTGTCCTGATCCAAGTCATTTACTTCTCTGTATCCAAAAAAAGTACAGCAGAATAGTGCTCAGTTTTTTATCAAGTAAGCTGACATTAAGCAGTTTAAATCGGACTGACAGCTGAATAGATCTGTAGGAAAACACAATCTGCAACAAAGCCTTCCTTTGATCTCTTTTTATAACACTTCTGTAGTGTCTGTAATATATTGTATATCTGTGTTAGTGTTCTTTTTTTTTATTTTCCCCAGCAGCCACACTTCAGAGGTGTGAAGCATATGTACACTGACAAAGATGTAAAACAATGTGTCTCTCCTTGTGTCACACATTAGGCCTTGCTGTCATGCTGGAATTGCTTTTGGAATTGTTAGTTTATATTGGGTTTTGCTTCCCAAATCTGTAATTTAAACAACAGATGTGGGATGAAAACAGTGATGACACATATTTTATGCTTTATGGCAGTGTTAGGGTTGCAATAGTATGGGATTTTTTCTGTATAACAGCCATCTCATGTTATCATTTATTTCTCACAGCATCGATAAACATTTATATTAATGTAATCAATAACAACCCTTAAAGTAATGAAAACAGAAAGATGTTTTAGGTTGAACAAATGGTAATAAAACTATTTTACATAATATTACGACTTGGCAGAAATTAAACTCAATATAGACTTGAAATATATTGTTTTAATTAACACTAAATGCTAGAATTCAATATAGTAGATGAGCAAATGTACAACTTGAAAATGGTATAACGCTGCAACTCTAGTTGCCAGGGGTTCCTAAAGTTCTTTAGACCACAGTACCACTTAAAGGGTTATGTTTTGTCACAGCACCCGGTGCCACCTGACCCTCAATATAAACTGTATATACAGTATGTGTACTATATGCGTGATCTTGGGAACATGTAATGCCACAGTGAATGCAGCCTGTTGGTTAAGCATTCAGCCGAGTAGTCCTAAGTCTGACTTTAGTTTTGTTGGTCGATTCAGATTTATTCATGTTAGACTGCGTTGAGAGTTGAGATGTACTGGCATGTCTTTTGACTCTGTCCATCTTTTCATCTGTCAGTATTTTTCTGAAAAACGATTCAGAAAAATCCTCAGCCAAGAGTTTTGAACACAGTGGTTTTGATTTGAATTGCTTTTTCTTCTCTTTGAAATGTTTGAAAATATAAAAACCAAACACCAATTTTTGAATTGTGCTCAGATCTCTTCAAAAACAACAATGACTGAACAATAATATGATAAATCTTGAGGCACCCAAGGCCACTCCTCAAGCCACCCCAGCTGCTCTCTGCATTTAGAAAATCACGAGAGATTCAAGACTGTATGAAAAACAGCAACAAAAGGAGCAAAGCCTTTTTTCATAAGCGAACAACATAGTCTATAATCAAACATTACAGTGTATTATAATAACGGTGTATATGAGTCTGTTATGTCTGTTACCTAGTGTTCTGTCTCATGTGATCACATTCAGTTGCTTCATGACACAAAAGAGTAGCTGAGATCACATCCAATCCTATATTTAGACAAGGTGCAGTAAAGCAGATTTATAAAAAGGAAAAAGCAGAGTATCTGCACACTGGATTATTGTTCTTGAACTTTATTTGACTGCAGGCAACGTTTCAACTGTACCGGCTTAGGCAAATCAACGTGCAAAGCAGAAAACAGCAGGTTTAAGGTTTTTTTTTTAAGATGATGACATTTCTTGGCATAGTGTTTAAAAACACATCTCCTGTCATACACAGGTTGATGTAATGAGACACTTTTTTCACCTTAAGAGAGAAAATGGGACAAATATGTAGAGAAAGGACAGTGAGAAACGATCAATTAAATGGCGCATGCTGTTTTATCAAATGTGGAGGGAGACAGATTTCATATTTATATTTAGCTGGCAAAACATCTGTATTATCAACTAGATGACGGTGCATGATTTAAAAGCAGATTAGTCTGTGAAAGGTTTCGAAGAGAAGCAAATTCCCTAGTCAGGTGTCTGAGACCTGGAAAATTTACACACATATACTGCTAGTAATGATTATGCCTTATATCATCTGAGACAACAGACAGTGTCTCCCACAGGCTGATGACTGTTTCCCAGACAGAAAAGACAGTGCTATACAACACTGCAAAAGATAAGTAAATGTGTGTGTAAAGGCATGTAGGGCAACAAGCCTTGGGATGAATCTGTTCCAGCCCCTTTCTCTCCTCCCTAACCAGCTGAGCCACGGCTGCCACATGCACTCTCTCTCCCTCTTCCTCTCACCGTCTCTCCCTCTTGCTCTCTCTCCGTCTCACACACACAAAACACCCTGTGTCAAAACCCCTGTGCCTGCAGTGGGAATGATAAATCCCTGCAGAGACCTGCCCTGCCCTGCCAGAAAGGATGCAGGGCTGGCTTGGAGTGCCCTAGCTTTTGCCAGGATGGCTGTTTGATAAGGAGCAAGTGACTGGCCAAGACTCAGGGTTATGTGACATTTCCATCCGTCCATCTCAATCAACAATATCCACGAGCGAGTGAAAGGTGGCAGATCATTTCACTCCAGTGATCCATGTGTTCTAAGCATAGGTGTAAGTTGAATTTACAATGAATCCCTGTCTGGTCTCCCAGTAGGAACTCCATGATATACTCTGTCACAGCTCACAGCAGAAAAATGTGTTATGGATTTCCTGAGCAGACTAGTGCTCACTCCATTCTCAGGTGGTTTTGGTTCTGACACCCTGCTGCTCTAGCCTCACACAGCCATAGCACATCTGGCAAGCTCAATTTACCCTGACAGATTTAAGTCCACTTGAAAGCTGATTCGGCTAAGTCAAATTCAAATATGACCATCGATTAAAAATTAACTTGAAAGCATGACTTTCTGCATCAACAAACTTCCAAATGTTGCCACCAAGTGTTCCGATCAGGCATTGAAGATCAGAGTATGTAATACTGATGATTATTTGACTACATTGACCACTTCTTGTGTAATTTTCTTCAGACACCAATTTCAGTAATGAGTTGAGCAAATGACTAACAATTCAGAACCACACCCATGTTATTCCAGAAAATCACAGCTAGATACCACTGAACTAAAGTGTAGGATGGGTTCATGTTGATGTCTCTGTAAAGCAGATAACCTTCAGCCTTCTTTGAATAAAGACCCTCTTAACATATGTTATGCACGGCCAAAGCTAAATAAAATGTGTAGATTTCTTAACAAGGTTTCTTCTCATCTTTGTAGTACTCAGACTGAAGTAGTACTCCGTTCTGCAGCTGAATCAAACAGAAATAAACATTAATATGTGTTATAATATGCTTTATAACATGAAAAAGCCCAAGAGCTGTAATGCCGTGATTATAGGCGAGAGAGGCAGTCTTTTTAAGATCTGCCATGTGACTCAGATTATAGCCGGTGCATCTCTCCCTCCCACTCCTTCCTTTCTCGATTTCACCCCTCCAATAACCCCTCCTCACATCACCTCCTCCCTCACAAGGCATTTTCTGTTTTCCTTCATTTTCTCTCTCCCCCTCTCTCTGTCTCTCTGCTATCCACCTGCCTCCAGCTGTGTGTATCTGCCCTGGATTTCCCTCCAGGGATGAGAGGATAAGCAGGTCAGATGTCCTTGATAACTGCCGCACTCCAGAGTCCCCTGGCATTGAAACAACACAAACAGCTGCTTTCTCTCAATGTTTTTATCAAGAGGTGAATACTTCAGTAAAAAGGAGCTCACCTTTATTATCATAAACCACTGTCTTCTCTTTCTGAAAAACTGGTCTTGCTTTAGCAGTCAAACATATCGAATCTGGGCATCTGGAATTAGTACGTTTGAGTTATCCCTCTCGTGATCTAAATAAATTACATGAACACATATTGTGTTCAGATAAAGATAGGTCACAGCCATGGAAAAAGTAGCCAAAAAACTGAAGCCCAGCTGAACCAACAGGCCCCCGGCTGCTGTCTTCAATATGGGCAACTGGCAGCCCTCTCATCTTATACACAGAGACAGTCTACACCTGCTCTCCTAAAGGGCGGGGAGGACTCAGAATCAAAAGCTGACAATCAAAGACTCGCCTGTTACTGTGAGCATGCAGTATTGGTGTGCTTTGCCTCTCATTTTATTTTTACACTGAGGCTGTAACTGGAAGCTCTTTGCTGTTCCTTCATAATGCCGGGCAGTAGCTGCTGTCTGCAGTACTGCGTGTTCCCTGTGACATTTCTGACCAAGGATCCCCGTGATATGATCGACCTCTGCTTTTATATTCTAAAATCCTTCTTTACACTGCTTAATGCATGATTAATATCCTTCCAAATAATTTCTCTCAAGACAAGGGGTGTTATTCTCAGTACTGATATACCAGTACTGAGAATAATCATGAAAATCAAAAACTTAAATAATGATGTTGTGTTGAATTACACATATGATAATATGTGATGATCATGTGTGTAATCTAGTAGCTCTTAAATGATTTCCATTCCTTCTGCTCTCACTTTCTCATTGTGGGTGATGGTAATGTGCCTTAACGGTGGTTACTGCCCACAATTAAATGGAAAAATAAGAAGATACAGTAACTTGTTAGCTAGCACCACAGTTTTTGATTTGCAGTGCAGGTAGATATTGCAATAATAACATTGTCATCATGAATTCTTTTGGTCAGGATACTCTAAATCAGTTTATTCTTTCTGCATCTGCATGGTGCCATGCTTTTTTTGAGGTTCTGTGCCAATTGTCCATATGTAGCCTCACATAAGAATGTGTCCAAAAATCCAGATACCCAAAGTAGTATAAAAAGAAAGGTGCATGTCAGCTGTCAGTGTCCGTTGTGTTTCCCCAAAGATGAGGAGGTGGTGGTACTGGTATTGGTGAAATTCTAGCAGATAGAGCTAGATAAAGTCCATGATACAGAGCCTAAATGCTTTCACTGACTTAATAAGTGCAGCATCTCTACATTTAGAGACAGTAGGTTGGACAATACGAGTCCAAAGGTCTATGAGTTTGAATACAACAAATCTTACAGCTGTGGAATATTAAATCATCCATCTTTACTTATTGCCTCTTACCCTCAGGCGTGCATTAACTACAGGTTATACAGTCTTTAATAATTTACAGAAATATAAAATACTGTTCATCTTATTGCCATCAGCCATGAAAAGCGGGCAGTCATCGTATCAGCTCCAAGAAATCCATAATCGTGAACACCTTTTTTGTAATAAGTTAGATTTATTGTATTTAAATATTGGCATCTACATCCCTTTGAGAAGTGCATCAACAGCAGATTGGATAAGTGCTTTATAAACGGATGTCGCAACTCCTTCTCGCAGATGCCAGATATTAGCTGTTCCACACTCTGTTTATCATTTTCCACATCAGCCCTGATTCTTCAGACAGGACAGGGAGCCTAGGACACAGAACAAAAACACCACCAGGACTCTTTTCCTCTTCCTAGCACTTGGTCCTCTAATTACATTTCCCTCCTTCATTGATGTAAATGGAGATGTGTAATCATCAAAGTAAAACAGAGGCTGTTCTTGGCCCGCTGTGCAAGTCTAATTAATACAACCTCCTTCATCCAAATGCGCTCCCCATTTATTTCATTCTGTTCTTTCTCAAAACACAAGTTTGGAGGCTGGAAGGACTGCTGATGCTCCAAATTACGTTTCGTCCTCTTGCATTCACACACGTAAGCGAGACTGGCTGAAGGCCAAAGAAAAAGAATGAGGACAGTATTTACTGTAGTGAAGAAGAGTTATGTCAACTCTGCAGTGGATTAATTTACAAAGCAGTATATAACAAAATCTATCAAATGTACTGTTAAATTCAATTCTATTATTCTGTCTTTCAATGATGACCAAATAAAAGTTAAATATGATTTTACTTCTTGTTACTCCACTGCTTATCAAATGTTGGTCAACCAATATGGCAACATTGTCTTCTTTGTGTCTTTTTAACTACTACTTAAGTTTAAGATTTCCTGAGCTGAAGCAGGCTAGTTTACACCCAGCTTTTTAAGAGTACTGTCTTTGGTGCCAGAACAGGAACTCTGGCACCGAATAGAAAGATTTCCCTTTCCGTCTTCATGGAAACACATCCTCCTCTAAACAGTAATTAACATAAACTATTATTTTGTATATAGGTCTACCATTACAAACTGAAAACCCCCTTCAACTTCACTTTGGTAACGTCTGACAAAGTGTTTTATTTCTGTTCACCCAAATTGTTTTATCCAAAGTCCTCACAACCTACTACTTAACATAGACTGAAAAATCATACTAACCTGATGACACACTTACTAAGTACACATTTCTACGCAATAATAGCATTACTGACCTCTCATACATGAAGTCAACACACCCACAGATGTTACTCTATTCCAGACAGCACCGCACCATTTCATTCCTGTTTATCATTAACTGAGTAACACTGATGTTGGCAGTTTATCACAACTTCAGGTGGGAGTTAATACATGGACATTGAGCAATGAACCACAGAGAAAGCTTACACAGCGTAAGGAAAGTTATACTATACTTGTTCCACTGATTATTTCTGACAACGTATGATGAAATCTGCTACCACAAAATGTTGTCAGGGCAAGTCTGTCTCACTAAGAGCAGCTTTGGTTACTTAATGAGTCTACTGTCTTTGCACTGTTGGTAATCAGTGCAGTGACCCTTGAATACAAGCCACTACTAGGTCCTGTGTTTTAAAGGAGACACAGCTCTGCTAGGCTTTTACAGCTGGGCAAAATGCAAAGACAAAATAACAACACCAACTTAAGAGTACCTTTTTTTGACATCAATATATCTCACAATAATTGTTTATGTAAGAAAAAACTTAATGCAGGTAATCTTATTAGATAACTTACAATGATAACATAGTACAAGTGTATTACTTACTACATTGTGATTTCACTGGGAGACCATATATAACACTGAATAATTGCCAATAAATTAGCATTGAATATAACACATGTCCTGCTTTCACAGAAACTGATGAAAAAAACTCCCAACGGAAATACATCTTAATTAGTAATATAGGTTATAGAAACAGAGGTCAGCTCAGCTTTGGTTACTGCCTTTAAAAATCATATAGGTGTATAACAAGTTGTTCATTAGTGGCATATACCCTTCTTATCAACAGCCAATTAAGTTATATGAAAGAAATAATGTAATCATCTGAACAATAAGACTAAAACGTCAGAATTCAGTGTTTCCCCCATCATGAAATTGGCAAGCACTAATCACAACCAGTAAGCTGCCTCTCCTACCCATCAGCAGGCATGCACAATAAGACTTCGTCCACTCCTACAATCCGGTTTTTCATCTAACTGACATCACGATCTGATCCAAATTTTAGTATTATGTCATCTACTTTTAAACAAACAAACACCTCTGGCTATTCAAAGTTCTGAATAAACACAGTCTGGGAAAGCTTTTATTACGAAGCAGCAAATGGAGACATAGTCTCAATTATGAGGGATAGTGCCCATGCCAACTCACTCTTTGACAAAAATAGTCTACAACAAGATCCTTCAGCTCTTTCCCTATTTGGCCTGTCTGTTCAGATTGTGATAATCATTGCTTATGTTACTGCGGAGCATTACTGAAAACTTATGTTGCCCCAAGGTAATACACTACACTACACTACTCACTATACTGTCATCCAGCTCTTACAGTTTCACTTTTAATTCAAAGCAAACAATGTTAAAAACGTCCTTACGACATATTGTTACCAAACACTTCAACATAGGTATCCAAGACAAAAAGAAAATCATAAGAAATTAAAGAGGAGGTTCTGTATTTGCTAATCTGTCCACCACAGACTTGGCTCATAATCAACAGCTAGTATACTACAGTAGCCCTATGTTGAGGTGTGACCAAGACCAGCATAACGTCACCAGCTAAGATGACGGAGCTGGTTTCGACTAACCGGAAGAACGGACCAAACCTGAATATCACCACCTCCTCTATTAAACAAGCGCAGCACATTCCTCACTTGTCAGTTTAAAAAAAAACACTCCCCTGATTGAGAAAGAGTACTGAATACAGTGTTTGAGAATATTTTAGTCCAGTTTGAGAACTGACCCACTTAAGTTCTATTCACTTAAACTCTTTTATTACTAAATTCATGTAATTGTTGTGACATTGCAATCATAAGGTGTATGGGTGCAAATGCAGAGGTTACCTACTGACTACAGTACATATTTTGAACTGTTCTGCTTCAACACCTGACTTGACCTAGTTTTCAACAAAATCTTGGGGAATGTTTCATTGATGTCTTATAATCTAAACTAGCTGATATTAAACAAAAATAAAAAAAATGCAAAGACTGAAAGATATTCATCCAGCTGTTTTTTTAACTGATGAATGGATAGCACTGCCACACACAGCTGGAACAGCAGTGTGTGGCAGTGCTATCGAGTGGTTCAAGTGGTTCTCGAAAAAGGGGTTATAGGGACCTCAAATGCGACTTCACAATTTAGTGAAGGTTTAATTTAGTGTTAAAGTCATCAAAATAAAATTGTTAAGAAAGATCACACAAGGGGTAGCAGGTGGGTCACAATCTCTGGTTGTTATCATCACCTTACAAACAACATTGAGTATTGGCGCTGACTAATAATAAGAACAAAACATAAACTGAAGTGAAATCATTCTCAAACTGGACTTGATCAGAAGTAGTGTGTGGTCTGCCATATTCTGGGATGCCTGAAAAAGGGGGATCCTTCTGGCTCAGTGAGGTTTTTAGATCCATGAGCATTTAGATCCTGGCAGTGTTTTAATGAACTATTAAAACTGGGACTCTAGATATCAACAGGTAGCTGATCCGAGACTTACTATGAACACAGCTGGTTGACTTATCAGTGACAGCTTAACAACAGTAATAGCCGGTATAAATCAGATTATTTTGAAGCTAGCAGAGCAGAAACAGCATGGCTGGCTGCAGGCTCTGTCACTGGGTGTGCATTTCAGAGTAACTCCTGAGCAAAACAAACACACACTCTCTTTTACATACACACACACACACACACATATAGACCACCATTAAGTTTACTATACTACTATTACTAATAGTCTGCAAAGTTATATAGCAATAGCACAACCACTTTTACTATGTAGCCTGTGTTAGCTTGTCGGTTTATCATTCACACCAGATAAGCCAGCAGCATGTTTGAATATAACACACGTTCCAGTTGAATGTTATCCGACCAGGCAGGTACCCACCTTATTTGAAGCTTTGGAGGACATTTTACACTCCTATTCCGTTTCAAAAGTGGCAGGTTAGAAGTTGTACGTGTCTTTGTTTTGATAATCACTTGGGTGAGTGCGCTATTTTCCCCTTCCAGTTGAATTTTTCGCCCAGCTGCCGCCACGCCGGGCTACGTTGTTATTTTATTCTATCCAGGACGACGGGAAACATGTCACGAAAAGCCGTCTGGAAAGTCCAAAGTTCATTATCTTATCTTCGTTGCCCGATACGCTAACGGTAGTCCGGTTAGGTATCGAGTCATGGAAGAAACTCGAGTTGAAAAAAAAGGCAAAATAAGACCACCTTGCTTTGACGTTCCGTCGCTAACCTCTGGATGAAAAGTTGGGAAGAGTAGACATCACCGGACAGCGCACTGCAATGGCAGGCTGAGTAAACCTCTCCCTGCTCTCGCTTCTGGGAGCAACGGCCGTGTCGTGTCTGTGCGGAGCGGACCATTGCACGCACGGAGGGGTGCAGCGGTTTGGAAGAACGGGGGCATTATCCATTTGATCAAAATAGTCTTTCCAAATCACTTTATTCTGTTGCATTACAGATTACTACATGTTATTATTTTATCAGTCATTTAATTTAATTCCGATTTTATATCTATTTCATCACCGACTTAATACGTGCCCACCCCTGTTATCCCGTGGAATACAAAGTCCGGGATACAATAAGGAGAAGCGACGCCGCTGTCCCTGCTGATGCTGAATGCTCACTTTCACCGTGAGCTGATGGTGTATGTTGTGTGAGGGTGTTACACAAGGACTGCGGTAGCTTTTAACATCCAGTCGGTGTTAAAAAAAAAACAAAAAAACCCAAAAAACGTTAAACTGGTAATCTGTTCATAAAAAGGCATGATGTAAAATAGGTTACAGGAATCCTGCTCTCGTAGCAAAACACCATAACATGTGAGCAGAATATTAAAAAAAAGTTGGTCATGTCCAAGGACGATGACTGAGACTCCATTCTGGGGGCTCACAAAATGAGAAAGTAAACTAAGCAGAGAGTCCTTATATGAAAACATTTCCCGACACAGACGAATTGGGGCTGATAATTCACCTCACAGGAAACCACAAAAGCCATTCAGTTTAGTTCCTATGACTTCCTAAACCAAACCCCACCCACAGGATGCAACAATCTCAGCATGTATTGTTTCACAGATTACTTTGGTTAAGCAAAGAATTTATGCAATATTAAAGTGGGCCACAGGAGAGAAGTGACGAAGCAGTGACATTACAGAAGTCGTCGGCGACCACATACGAGCACAGAGAAGCACCCTATCTTTTCGCTCTATCTTTTCTAAACAGACTTGGCAATCACATTCCCCCAAACTAGCTCCTCTCATGATTACTTCCTCTGTGTGGGGAGAAGGGCTCGGCCACGGCGTAGGTGGTCTAAGGGGTTAACTCCCACCAGACATAATCCTGCGAGGCTAGTCGGGAGAAGCAGACATATCTTGAGGGTTGCAAGCAGAGGATGACCTCCAGAAAAGGCCAGGTCATGTCAAGAAGGGGATTAAGACAGATGAACAACTGTAAAAACCTGCAGCCATGCTCACTCCTAAGGTACGTCGAAGAAGACCTTGACTGGGACGTACAGCTTTCACAAGGGTTCACCAATATGCATGCATAAAACAGGCACATCGATGTCAAACATGCCCCGAGGATGGTACATACTAGTATTGATGCAAGTCGCTCGCTCCTTCTGAAGCTCCTCAAACGCCTGTCAGGATCGATCAGTGCAGACAACAGTATGTTCAACATGATGACTAAGGTGTAAGCTAACAATAATTTAACAAATCAATAAAAATCACGAAACTTGAGCTAGAAAATATAGCTAATCGCCTTTAAACAAACAACGAAGAGTAGCTTTCCTCTGCCGCTGGCCTCTCACTCTCATCCACACCTGTGATGGTACCTCAGATGTTCTGACAGATAGGAGCAAGACATTAGTGACACTTCAGTGTGATCAAAGCTATCTTTGTCCTCTCTGCTCGCATCTCTTTCTCTCTTTTTTTTCTCTCTATGCCACACACAAACACACACACAATCACATACACAAGCACAGAGAAACAGCTCACAGTCCGCGCAACGGGCAGCTTCAAAGCTCAGGTGCGCTCATGGAAGAGCAGGCACACGGAAAACAAAGGCGAACATGCAGGCCCAGATTTGGTTGGAGTGTATCACAAGGTTCACTCAACCCAGCCTCTCCTGCAGCGAAAAGGCTAATCTAGAGTGAAACAGCATAATGTGCACATCCTGAGAACAGAAAGCTGACCGTTGATGCGCGTGCAGGCATCCACGTGAGCATAAAACACAATTGCATGATGATAAATAAGAAGGATGTGAGGTTTGATGTTAAGCATTTTGCACTGGTGTAAGTTCCTATGCAGATGTTGTTTCCCTATTTTCATCTGTGATGGTGTCAGCGAGAGGCTGTGTGATCCCTCCAGCACCCTGTTGACTCAGGGCTGCCCTGCAGGTCCAGCAAAGGCTCTTTGTTTCTACATACTAATAAAAACCTTCTGGACACACAGGACCAACTTAAGTTCTCTATCAATCCTTGTCACATTATAGTCAACCAAGGAAACTCAGTCTTATAACCAGAATACATGTTGGCAGTGTAGGTTTCTGCTAAGGACAAATAATAAAAGAAAGAAACTGAAGAAAATAAACAAATATACAGCACCAATTTTCCTAGTAAAGGAACATGTTTTGGTACAACTATGGCCCAGAGGAAGAAGCTATTTCAGGTGTTGGCTAATCAGGCAATACTTGTTAGTACAATACATCTGTTGTGGTTTTGGTCATTCCGTGGGACTGGAAATCATTTTGAGAAACATTCACCTACAGAATATTAATCTTCTTAGTAAAACCCACAAAGGTTAAACAGTTGTGGTTCAGCCCGTTAATGATCAGTATACTAATGTCACATCTCTACTTAAGAGGCCAACTGTTTGTGCCCAGATTAGTATCATATGACAGGATTAGCAGGCATCTCTCAAATTCAACCTGCAAGCTCCCAGGTCAATATTGTTCAGGCTTGTGTGGGTGCTTAAACAGAAAAGACAAATCAAATGGACTTTCACGTGTGAAAAGCTCCTGACATGGTTAAAGGTTCAAGGTTAGATTTATTCATCCATAAAATCAGAAGTACTACCTTGGTAACAAAAGCGAAAGCAACACACATAACATAAAACCATGGACTGAAAACAAAAGAACATTGTATTCCTTGACAAATATTAAAAGGAGAGGCTGGAAAAACATTCAGACAATACCATGAAAATGGTCCAAATCTTTGAAGTTACATGGGGCAACCCATCCGACAGACATTGAGATATTTCAGTCTGAACCAAAGCGGTGGACCGACCAACTTACTGACTGACCGACAGACCGACGCTAGCATGGCTAACAAGATTTGCTTTTAACAGATCAACTATTCTGATTCTTACTCCTTTTTATGTCCATCATGTTCACTCTTTGACATGCCTTCACGGCCTAAAGAGATAAATGCTACAAGATATTTTGCCATCACAAAGCAGCTGCAGTTAATTCCGAGTATATCAAAGGACATATAGTTCAGGGAAGCGCCCTAAGAATGACACTTGGCAAAAAGTTGCTCTGATATATAGAGATTTTCACAGAGTTTTAAGTCGTTTCTTATCATTGCAGTCGACAGTTTTGTTCTCCCCAAATTCATTCACAACCACAGAAGAAAAGTTCAGCTTGCGCAAGACTAGTTTGAAGTGTTGTTATTTGGAGACACACTTAGTTCCACTCGATTCTCGTGATGAAGGAAAAAGCTTTTGGAGTTCTAAATTTGCCACGGTGGGTCTTCAGTCACTGTGAGTGAAGCAGGCTACTTCTGATCTTCTGGAGATATTTACTCCGAGAGGCAGCCTGTGATCAACCAACCAAAAAAAAATCTCCCATCTTCCTCTTTCTCCGCCTCACTCTTGCTCTTTCTCTTCTCAACAGACAACGACGGCTAAGCCTTTTTCTTTACAGCAAGAGAACAGAGTCTGCAGCGAACCCGGTTTGACCTCCACTTTTCAGTGGTATCTCAAGAAGTTTATCAAGGAATGGACCAGACTGCACAGAATCACTGCAGGTCTACTTCAATTTCCACCGCTTTCCTACTTCTGTGGTTCTCAGCATGGAAAAGCAATATGATTTTCCACCCTAGAGCAAATCTGAATACTGAATGTTTCTCTATTTTTGTGTTGGACCCACGCCCATTAACAATTAATATATTGTATAAATCTGGCGAGGAGAAACTAGCCATTACGTCATGTTTTCCATCCACGTGACGGCCCCATTGTTTGCAGAATGAGACTGTAAATTAAAAATATTGCAAATCCCAAGGCACAATGTGTGTGTGTGTGTCTTGCCCGTAAATACTTCATGAAATGCAAGTCAACCTTTTCCCTTCATTGTTGCGACAGAATAGCACACAATGCTAATGCCACTTCAAGCTGTGCTCTGTTAGGGCCCGGTCTTATACGCTTATAAAGATAAACGCATTATTACAATGTGTCTGTGCCGTTCCAGTGTATCCTCTAACTCACAACATGGGGAGAAAAGTACAGACTGTTCAGCGCAGTTTCAAATCAAATCATCAACAATTTCCTATGATAATGGTCCGCTTTGTATGACGGGTCACAAAAAAATCCAACGACATTTCGCAAAAACAGAAGGAGAATAATGGATAGGTCATTACATAAAAATATTTCCTTTAAAAAGAAGGCCTTTTGACGCGTAAGGAAAAAAAAATCTGTTGTTGTCGCAGAGATGTGTTAAATAACTTCTACCCGGGCTGCAGTTACATGTGATTTTTATCATTTTTTATCATCATCACATGAAGGTGCACTTAAGTGACGGGTGGGTTCGCGGGAATATTTTGCTGACATGCATGAATTTTTCAACCTGCTATAAGTTTGCCCTTCTGCACATGTCAGCATTTCAGCAAAGTGGGAAAAGAGAAAATATGTGAAGCAGACACAAAATCAAAGGAAAATATCAATGAGTCTTTAATTTCTTTCTTCCTTCTCAAACAGTAATTGAAAGTTTAAAACATTTGGCCTGAATTCAAAGCAATGAGCGTAAAAAATAATGTGGTGGTGCTCTCATGGGAAAACTGGTGATCGTACACCGCTCCCTACTGTTTTTCCCATTTTCCAGTTTACAATTTCAAAGCGCCAGTAACCGACACGCTGTGAAACCCAAAGCGTCAAAGTATTACTATCTCAACAAGAGGAGTATTAATTAGCTAAAAATGTATCGTTTATAAATGATGTTTTTTATAAAGGGTGACCACAAATTGCCTGTGATCACATGAAGATGGAGCTGTGAGGACACGATCTGTACAAACCGACAGCTGCCAGACTGTTTACCTGCTCTCACACAAATGATGAGTCACATTTTTCACTGCGAGGCATTGAGACTAGTCCTTTAGTCATTTTCTTTTGACTATACACGCAGCCGGGATAGTCAGAAAGACACGATTAGAGTGAGGTCAGCACCTGATTTTGGATGCATGTGAACCAACCGTTGAGCATAGCAGCACATGATGCAAATATTCCTGAAGGTCTCACCTCACATACATGCATGGTATTTGTGCTTGTGTCTGCAAATGGCGCAGACATTTGCTACCGATAACAAACATGTCCTAAAACCACCACTGCTGCGTTGTTGCTCTCGGTCTGGGAAACAGTCTGTGCAGAAAGAGTCCGAATGATGAAGAATGATGATGTGCGCGCCGGTTCAACAAGCATCAGCGTTTTTAAATAAAGGGTTGAAATATTTTTGTGCGCCTGCTCCATCAATCATGTTTTCTGCCAATGCTAAACCTTCATTAAAATACACAATCTGATATTATAATCAAAACAATATTGACATTTCTTCAACCTGCTGCAAAAGCCACTCAAGCCGACCAGTCGAAGTCCTTGCAGCCCATGTATGTACTGCAGATACATTTTTGAATGCATGTGCATGTCAGCTATTCTCTGAGCCAAGGAGACACAGAGGACGTGCAACACCTCGCGCAGAAAATTCAGCCTGAAGCCTCACCTGGTGCACCTCAGAGAGACAAAACAACAAAACACTCACACCGGCTGCAGAAGCATTATCAGACACATATCAGCCAGCCACATAGAAAATACCACAATTATACAGCACTGCTTTTTCCCACAGGTTAACGTGTCACCTCAGACAGAGTAACATAGGGAGTAATAAAAGCAACACTTAAACTGTCTGGCAGCACTTACAGTAAATGTCCACCTGAGGCTATAATAACATTGCAGAAACCACAACCAGTGCACTGTACATTGATGAAACCTTAGAGGAAATCACAACTTCTGTCTGTATTATTCCATAGTTAGTGCAGTCAGGCTGGCTTAGGACGGCGAGATGTTTATTGTTTCAGTTCGAATCCAGCTCTTAGGATTTAAAAATGAAACGGTAGCAATGAAAGTCCTGACTCTTATCTTTGAGGCCCTTAACATCCACATCAGACAAACAAGAGGAATTTTAGATTGCTTCATGTATTGTCCATCAATTTTAAGGGAAAGAAAATGAAATGAAGCTTAATTTAATTATGAATAGTTGGTCGCAGTCAAAGGCAGGCTGGAGTGGATAACCTGCCTCTTTTTTTTCCTCATTTGGAGGTTTTCCTAGCACCTCCAACTGTGTGGAGACCCTGGGGTTGATCTTATCTCGAAGGATTACATATCTCCTCTGGCCTGGGACTGGCTGAGGGTCCTCCAGGAGGAGCTGGAAAATGTTGCTAGGGGGAGAGAGGGGACGTCTGGAATACAATGCTTAGCCTGCTGCCAGCGCAACCCGACCCCGGATGAAGAAAATGGATCGACACGCGGATGAATGGATGGCCCAAAAATCTCTTGGTTCCCTTGTCTGTATCATGTTGTATGCAGTATGTATGAAGTCCAATAATTTCTGCAGCTAATATGATTGGGAACACTCTTAAATCTGAAACTCAACCCCTTTAACTTTTTAAACTTAATTTCCAATCCAATGTGGTGAGGATAGCAGAAACAATAAAATGTGTATCACTGTCCTAGTACTTACTAAATGTATTGTTTGCTGAAGAGGCCTGATAAAAACCCAGGCTAGAGATTATAGGCTCACTTGTTCTCCGGAGAGCATCAATTTGAGCTCGTGCAAGTGCTAATATGTCTGTGTCTCGGCTAACATCTGTGAATGCCCAAGCACAGTGTGAATCTACAGCTTAATGAATTGGCAATAGACACAAGTGCTCCAAAGCTGCCCCACTTAAATCGAGAGTCTGAATTATGTCTCGCTAAGTCCGACAGCTGCAGCTCAAGTTACAGTGTCGACAGCGAGTAGCAGCCACTAAAATGCTATTTGACACATACTGTAAGCGGCATGTAATTGATTTTCAAGGAAGAGTAAAGATTTACAAGTGTAATGCAGACGGCAACTGTAGATTTCAGGCTGCCATGCTCAGTGAACACAATTAACTTCTGTCGGGTGGAGATTTATTTTGCAGCTGCCCTGCGGCGCAGCCCTGATCTCCATTTATCACCCTAAAACTAAAAACACACTTTCAGTTTCGGGCAGGTGTCAGTTTAACTCACATTTTTCAAATTGGCTCTTGTTCACTGTCCATAAAGAAGAAAAAAAAATAGATGCTGAGGGTTATATCTTTTTCACCTGGAGAGAAATGTTCATGTAATAGAAGTGTACATATTTTCATGTGAGAAGGAGCAACTGCACGTCTCAGGAGGACAGTGTCACTGAACAACTGCTACGTGAAGAGTGTGAAAGTGTCTCAGGATTCTTAGTGACAACCCTTTCTTTCTACTTATGCAAGTGCCAGATGTAAACAATTGTGTAGTTACTGTGTGAATGGATTAACACATCTTTACTTAGACTGTTTCATATGAGTTGCATTATTTTTTATGAGGTGACCAAAGAAACGGAATCCTATAAAGTTACACCTCGTGATCTCTACTGTTTCCAGTGTACACACTGCAGTAACAACAAGCCTATCGTCTGCATGGCTGAGCGGTCCTGTTGATGCAACTACACATGCGATGATGAGACCCTTCACAGTTGACCTCTGCATTTGTACGTGTTGTACTTACCATACTGACGTTTCTACAATGCATCACGTTCACATTACGTGTTTATGACCTAACTGTCATATGGGTGAGTTAAATGCGAGAAGGCTGCTGTTGAAGACTGCGTTTTAACATCAGTAAGCCTGAAACCACTGAATATTTTGACAAAAAATGGTTATTTTTTGACAAGAAGTCAAACAACCTGGTGTTTTTGTGGCAACATGAGGTGTTTTTTGCGTCTGAACCTAACCAGATCATAAGCACGGCATCATCGCAACATAAAATTGAAAACTGAACCAAAAGAAAGTTGTAACAGAAGGAGAAATGTAATTTCAATTTAGCCGTGGTTTGCAGAAATATAAGTAAGCCAACTTACATTCTGGTAATTGGGTTCTTTTTAGACATTGGGCTCACGTATCAGTAAAAGTGATGGCTTTCTGTCGTTCAGACTACAGTAACTTTGAAGTTAATGTGGTCAACTATAATGGTGGGAGAGCGGGAGAGAATATCACTCATTGTATTCCATGAAATAGAGGATAAATCAGTTAAACACACCAACAAATATGTTGCACTGGGACACTGAAAACATGAAATCAAGTCAAGTTATGTTAATAAGTTACCTCACGTACACGTCAGCCACTCTCTTGATAATACTGACAATCAGTATTTCAAACTGTCTCCATAACAAAGTTATAGTGTGCAGACGGACAGGCCTGGGTGCATTTTGTTCTGGTGCTGTGATTCCTAATCAGGAGAAGATACAGAGTTGTAACGTAGAAGAAATAGCAGACTGTATCATTTTCCTGAGAGTGATGCATGTTTTGTCTTTAAGTACAGGTTGTTCTACTTCTCACAGATATGATCCAGTGTTAGAGTGCATGTTTCAAATACAACATCATCTCAGACCTAGATAACAAAGACAAATCGCCTGTACAGCCTTAAAAAGTCTGTATGCCTACAGTTCAGGGTTCTACATT
Source organism: Diplodus puntazzo (assembly GCA_963678695.2). NCBI lineage: Eukaryota > Metazoa > Chordata > Actinopteri > Spariformes > Sparidae > Diplodus > Diplodus puntazzo. The sequence goes on along the minus strand of OZ023155.1, from coordinate 17,668,864 downwards.
TTCCACAGAACGACTCTGATAAATGACGGAGGAGAAGATGAAAAGAGAAAGGAAAGGACAGAACAGAGTAAGATTAGGGTGGGTGAAAAAAAAAATAGGAAGTGGAAAGAAGAAGAAGTGGAAAAAAAAAACGAGAGCAGCGGAGACACAAATCGAGGCGAGCACCGGAGAGTGAGAGAGCGATGAGGAGTAAAAGGATTTACAGGAGGAATAGAGAAGAGAGGAGAAAAGAAATGCCAGTTTGGGAGAAGAAAAGGAGGGAGACCGGAGCAATTTAAACTGTAGGAGTAGATAAGAAGATAGAACAGAGAAGCAGGAAAGGAGGAAGGGAAAGAAGATGAGTGAGGCGAAGAGAGATGGAGCTAAACTACAGTGCGTGATATCGAAAAAGTCGTGACAAATGAGGGAATGTTTCGAGCCAGTGAACTTGGCGTTGGTCTGAATAAAGGACATGCATCTCACCCCACACACTCCCCCACGCCCCCCACCCCGTCAGTGACTCTTCCCATGGTACTGCCTGTTACTGCTAAATTCCAACAGTATGAAGCTGCTCTCGCTCGGGCAAAGGAGTGGAGACAGTAGGAGCTTCCAGGGAAACAGGCACTCTGTTTGTCAGACAAAAGCAGCTGAAATTCTTTCAAATTGATTCAGTAAACTTCAAAAGCAAGGCGGTGGTTAGCGGCTGTGCAGCAAATATGATTTAATGGTTGAGCGATAACGAGGGGAAATGATTTCTGGTGACTGTTGTTCGAACTGGCAGAAAAATATGAAACCAGATGAGTGGTGAACCAGTGAATCCTCTGTATATTCAAGTGAGTTTTTTGCGATGAATCAAGACACATGAACTCTCGTCCACCATGTTGTTACGTATAAAGAAACGTTGGAGAAACAGCTCCACCGAATCAGGCCCCTCCACTGCAACTTAACACGCACTGTCCCACAAGTCCACGACTATCATATGCTCCTCCCATGAAAACCAGAGGAGATGATGTCGTGTTTTGGTAGAGTGAAGGAAGCAGACGCGATGGAGGATGGGAACCAGAGCCGGCCAAAGAGGCGGATGGAGACACGGCAGCCACAGGGGCCGCTTCAAGCCTGGTGGTGATGAGATGCGATGGGACCCGACCCCGCAGAAGCCCCAGCCAGTGTGTTAGCTGACTAATCCTCTAGCCGTCCAGTGCCAGGATCCAGACTCATCAGCTTTGGTGTTCTCTTGTCAGACTCATTTTTATAACGTCCCACTGGTCAATTCGAACCACTAATGCCCAACACAACGGCCCCTAATGCCAAGTGATTACGGATTGCTGTTTTAGCACATTTGTCGCCTGAAAAGAAAGAAAGGGCCACAAGGCAGAGGGCTGGCTCCATGCTCAAAGGACCAGCCTGATGAACTCAGCAGAAAGGGAGCAGGCCTAAAAAGCCAGTCTAAGCCAGTGCTCTCGGGGTGGGCACTATGGGGCCTGAGCTGGGTCAGGGCTGAGCGGTGGGCAGGGATTTACAGTGCCCTATTCTGCAGCATATAGACAGTTCCTGTGAGCTCATACGTGACGAGAGACTAAATGTGCACATCCGGACCATTCCTGTTTGCCGGACAGAGAGACGCAGAGAGAGAGAGAGGGTGTGGGTTTGATTTAAAGTTGGTAGGGACACAGGGGTGAACGAGGAAATGTTGCAGAGACAGGAAATCCGTGGTTATGGTATGGCTTAGACACAACGAAGATTTTGCTTGCTGTAAACAAGGACATATAAATATATATATATACCAGTGTTATCAAAACAAATTGATTTTTCAGTCTATATCAACTCTAAATATTTTAACAGTTTTAGCTGTGAATGAAGCATTGCAGTATATTTACAGTTTAGGCTGTAAACTGTAGAAACACTGAACAGTTTGTTGGTGAATAAATGCTACAGCTTCTCAAAGACCAAAGACAACTGCTGCAACGTGTGTTGCTTACAACCTACCGATTAACGCGAGTGTGGTTAGCCACGGAGTAAGCAATATGTCGACCCAGGCCTACATAGGCCGAAACGGAGTCTGTATCTGTCATTTTTAAAAGATAGAAGTTTGATATTTTAGCCTGTTTTTCAATTTAAGCATACATATATAACATAAGCAAACAATTTGATAGGAATCCCTCAAATTTTAAGTTAATTGAGACTGAGAGAAAATAGGTGAGATAGTTTCTAAACTGCCCTAAATATATCATTATGTAACATTTCTCTACTACGATTTCATACTGATACCAAAATAGCTGCAATAAGCTGTAAACATTCAATTTATCTGCCCAGCAGGTTCATTGGTCTACTGTAGCTCTAATAACTCCATCCAAAGCACTTCATCTGATGTATTTGTCCCCCCTGTTGTTGGTTGAATTAGCTCTTTATTGTAGATAGCACAGAAACTGAACCAACAACAAGAACGTGCCAAGAAGTGGTATTGAATTCCTCTACTCATGTTTTCCCCACTCTTTGCTTATCTATAGCACACAACAGTCCGGATGGATCAGTCTATACAAGTCAAAATGTTCCTTGGGATATTTTAAAATTTGAAATATGTGGCTCCTATTATACATACTTTGATCAACATCTCTGGAAAGATGTGATGGAAACTGAGTTATTTTCTCCACTAGACTAACATACAATCCACCTAATAGCAGAAAAAACTGCAGGTTGTATCTGTGAACCGTGATGGCTGTATTTGCTAAATGACTCTCTGTTTTACCGTCATAACCATATGAAGGTGGCACCGCAAACTGATCTCGACATCCTGGTTTCACATTCAGCTGTAATGTTAGTTAAAAAGTCACCTGACTCTCTTTCGTCCTTGCATATTTACTCATACGCTTGGTATGTTGTATTTGCCCTTTGCTACACCACCGACAGGCAGAGCTCGGTGTATCAATGTTATCTGCCTCTGTTTGCCTGCAGCTTTTGTATCACCTGGGGCCCCCTCAGTTGAGCTAGTGCGACCGGCCGAACCACGTGACCTGTACAGTAAACAGCATACGGAAGCAACTCTGCTGGGACAGCAACACCAGGGAGACAGACTGAAAACACACTTAACTAACACTGCACTACTGTCCTGCCAATGTTTATAACAAGTAGTCATGGCAGTTAAGTTCTGCTGCCGTGTATATTACAGGCTTTATATAAGAAAACCACAAGCCTGGCTCATTCAGATATAATTACAGACATCACAGCCGTGTTAACAACCATGGACAGGAGCTAGAAAGTGGTTGCTATGGAGGGAAGTGGCCTTAAATTGAATGTTTCTTATTTCCTTTGACTGGGAGAATCTGTATCTATGAGTTAGACATGTGTGACCGGTTCACTGTCATCACCACCATGAGACTGCAAGGCCATATAAGCCGCGAACAGGCCTAAATGATTCAAATCACATTTTATTTAAGTATTTAATTTATTGCAATGAATTGTGGGTAATGAAATCAGTGAATCCTCCGCCCCAAGAGAATCTGCAGAAAGCCCACTTGAGGGCCTGTGTGGACAGGATAAATTGTGGTTTTGGACACCCCTCAGCACTCTGACTTCCTAAACAAAGTCCGCTATCATATACTTTGACCTTTAATTGTTGTTGTAAGACTCCTGTAACCTTTGTTTATAAGAGACATTAATCACCATATGGACTCGTTGATGTCCATTCCTTGTTTGCAACTAATGGAACGTGCATATCTTTAATCACAGTGTAACAGAGGGAGCATTATGTAGACCACAGCTACAAGGCTGTGATTAGTTCTGTTGTCATGCTGTTAGTCAGTGTGTAATGTGCAAGAGCAGCAGTCCCGCGGGAAGGTCAGACTGTATGACACACCAGGACTCTGCAGGACAACAGCATTTTATACCAGAATGTGTCTGAATCACAGCAGTTAACCCTGACACAGAGATATCAAAATATATATATATACATATATATTGTTTATTTAAAAAAAGTCATCGGCACAGTAGCTGCTGCAAAATTTCTATATAGCTCCAATCATCAATCTTCACTTACACTGTGCTGTTTTGTCACTTAGTTCCGTCACATTTGGCACAATGCTCAGTAATCCACTTTTAAGGAAGCAATTGCTGCAGACAATATTCAGGTGTCAATACTTTTACATGGTGAGCCTCAGCGCAAATCTACAACAGCGATAGCAGAGGGATGAAAATAATCCCCTTTGTATTTATATATAGGCTACACGACATTATGCACGGACGAGATTAAATGGATTTCACACTGAAATCCCTTCATTGGAAATTCACATTGAAACCCTGAACTGTAGGCATTATATAGAGTCTATACAGGACTGAACTGTCCGTGAGAAAAAACTGGACATCATGCACAGCGCAAAGTGATGTGTTTGTCCTGCATTTAAAAGAAAAAAAAAACCAACATTAATATTCCAGTGGTAAACGTCTGACACTAAAACATTTGGTTACTTTTTTACATTTGCATTATCGTCAGTTAAATTTGGCTAGATTTTCGGAAAAGAAATTAAAATGTGTGCAGGTCATTCGTACCATATTGACATTTCTACATCATGTGTCAAAACATGTTCACATTAAATGTATACATGCCTACATTCAGCAAGGAAGCAACACGAAATTGCTTTTTGCTGAGAAAAGATGATCAGTGAGTCACTGAAGCATTGAAGCCTCCTCACTGCCAGTGGTCAACAGACATTTTAAAATTACACCCATAAATTCCCTTACAAGCTGTATTTTACCCCCCTAAATTTATTAGACCATAAATTTAAGAGTGATTTCTTTGTCTTGCCTTTTCATTACCCGCCACTTAGGAAGCATTTTGGTTTTATCTCACCAGCCTGGAATTTTTCTTCTTCACTTTCATTAGCTCTGCTGTTCTTTCATCCCTTTTCTCCATACCCAATTTAATGCCATCATCAAGACCCACAACATACTGTAGATACTATGTCTGGCAGCACCAATTACAAACACAACATCGACACGCTAAATTCGATCAGAGATGCAGAACAGCGGCAGCTACCCTTTTATAATACTGGTTCAGAGCAAAGAGAGATGAACAAAACAAGAAATATTCTTTGGAATCACAATAAACCTTCAAAAAAAACAAAAAACATCTCCTTTCATCTGTCTCCAGAAGACCAAACATTTAGACATGACCAGCACGAATTCAACATGATAACATCAAACACTGACAGATAACATATCAAGCTGACAAAATAAAACCGCCCTGCCTAACTACAGCCAGAAACTGGCATTTTAATAACCTCCGCTCTCATCATGTATTTTAAATCTGTCTCTCACTCACCACACATGCGTGCATATGCCTGCACACGTTCTGACTCCAGCTTACCCGGAGGGATGCTCTCGCCCGCGTTTGTTTCCCTCCGCATGCACTAGCAGTATGCAAGTCAGTGCGTTTGCCTGTGTGACTGAATACGGGGTGATCCTCTGCAGTGCACGCTGTGGACTGAGAGCAGAGACAACCTGGTGTGACATCTGTGAGGGCCGTGAGATAATCTACATGACACTGCCACTGATAGGAGTGGAGATATTGATTTAAAAAGCGCCGGCTCTAAATTTAGATTCCTATGAGTTCTGATTGGGCCAGAGGCATGCACCTCTGTGGTAATATGAGCCTTGGGGCAGAGCTGTGTGTAGTGATCAAAGATGTGGTGATGGACACCCCTTCAACTCCCGCAGTCCGGACTAAAGTCAACCTACCAATGCTGGGGCCCTCTGGCCTGACCTCCTGTTCCCTTCCTCCCTCCATCCTCTCTCCCTGTGATAACAGAGACATTCCTGAGCTCCTTCCCTGCCTTGCCGCAGGCCTCTCCCTTAATTCCAGTGGAGTGTGTGGAATGTTGGACTGGAGAGCCGAGCAGCCAGGCGGCTGGAGGCGAACAGACGAGAGGAAATGAACAACATTAATAAACTCAGATCTGTTATGGCTCCTGGTGCTTGAAGCACCTGGATGCCCACAGCAGGATGGACCAGCTCATAAGCATTCACACAGGCCCACACAAAAAAGCACTCCCCTACACACACAAAAGCGAGGGAGAACATCTGCCACACAATGCGCAAATCTGGAGCAAGCGTATCCATATGTAGCTGCGTAGTTGGATTAACTATGTAAATAAATCAGAGGGCTGGATTACAGGAAGTGATGGGATCTTTTGCGGATCAGACAGAATCAGATCAATGTGCTGCTTAGAAGTGAAATGTCAAAGAAACAGCAAGACAACGAAGAAAACTGTGTTTCACTTGACAATTTATCAAAACAGTGTTCAGGAATGTCTGTACGACCTTTCTAATGATGACCGGTACTGTTACCACGACTCTAGCTGCTTGACGTGAAGTGTGAAGCTCTACTCTGACTCTAAGATCACTCTGATCTGGAGCCAGAGCCACTCAAACAGAAAATCAGCAAATTCCAGAAAGGCAGAGGCTGGTCTGTCAGGGTCCAGTCAGTTTCCCTGGTACAGCTGATAGGTGTGTGTGCGCGAGAGAGAGACGGAGCAGAGACAAAAATAAAGCTGTTACCGGCCAGGTGAGCAGAGCACGGGTGAATAAAATGAGAGGATAAAACACGAGAAGAAGAAAGGGAAAAAAGAGCAAGATTCGGCAAATGTTATAAACATCCAAAAAAAAAGAGGAGAACAACCTGTTCTGGGCGTTACAGTCAGAGGCAGAGTGATGGGCTGGAAAAAAAGATGAAGGGCACAACATATCAGAAAGAGTGATATACGACGCTGCGGCGGACTCGGAGCACAAATCTCCACTCCTCCGTGCTTCTGGAAATCAATTTTTTTCTATTGGTTGCTGCTTTATTTATGGGCCACCATTAGGGATAAACCATCCGCAGCTATGATGACTGAGTTGCTGTTACGGACAGGTGGAGCTCGGCGGGGCAGGAGCGCTGTCACCAATACATCCAGCCGCCTCCCTTGAGAGTCAAATGAGTGACGACATTAAAGGTGACACTGCTGCAACCAGGCCGTTAGTCATCAACCTCTGATGACTATTAAATCACCATTTTTTTCAAGTGTTTATATTGTTTTCACTGTCATCCAAAAAACATGTTTTTCCATTCACCTATAGCGCTAATATACATCCATCTGGACAGTTAGACAAAGTGTGGAGATATCATCACACCTTTAATATAACGGAACTAGATTTCACTCTGCTTGTGGAGCTCAAAGCAGCCTTCCCTCTTAAAAAGAATGAATAAATAAAAATACATTTAATAAACTTCACAGCGATCTCTCTTTCCAGAAATCCCGACCTGATACTCGAGATAATCCACAGACCTTGTTGTGAGAAGTTTCACGTAGGAACTATTTTATCTCTACTGAACTACACCTGACAACTGTTTAGTTTAGTTGCGTTATTTATTTGACATGGACAGATCAGTAACATTGGTGTTGCAAAATATACAACCATGCACAAGAACCAGATGCACTGCACGAAGGGTTTATAACAAGATGCTAATTTGCCACACCTGTCCACCAAAGGGGTTTTAAAAGTTAAGCTGGAAAGAAGAAAAGAAAAAATGAGCAAAAACACAAATAAAAATACAAATACAGTGACAAACTGTCTCACTGTGCAGAGGGAAATGTCCACATCTACTCATGAACGACAGGGACTTGTGACAGTGCGGGATTCCAAAAAATAATGGCGTCCTCCTTGACTTAGCTTTATCATTAGCAGCCTTAGTTAGCGAGCCTTACATCGATAGATGCACGTTTCCTTCTGCACAGTGTAGCTCGGCAAGCCAATAATAAATACTTCCTCCATGAAACTGCTCACAACACGGTCTTTAGATTATCTTGAGTAAGCAGGATTTCTGGAAGGAAACACACAGAGATTTACAAATGTATTCGAGAAGCGTAAGTGCATATTTGAGACAAGATCTCCAGACTCGGCAACTGACACCCAAACAATCCACATTGATAAATGGCAGGACAGGTAAGAGGAAAAAGACAGATTTTTCATTTTGAGGTGAACTGTCCCTTTAATAATGTGAATTGGTAACAAAGGATTCAAAAGCAGGCGACTTTTATGTTTCTTCCGTCTTCGCCCCTGACAGAGCTACTGACTGTGTGTGTGTTTGTGTCTCTGGCTGCTAGTCTCACTGACAGGAACGCAGCAGCTCCTCACGCAGAGAAGAGTCAATCACATGTGACAACGTCACCGACTTGTCAGGTTCACTGTGCCCACCCGGTAACGCCGCGACCTCTCCTTCGACCTTCCTCCGGCACCCATTTGACACGACTCCCTCTCTGACCACACCTTCTCTGCTTGTTATTGCTGCCCCCCTGCTTGGCTCCCCGTCCGTCTTTCTGTCTGCCAGCTAGCCTGCTTCAGGTCTAAGGAGGCCGGCCAGCTTTATTAAAAGAAAACAGGCAGGAGAAATAACCAGGTATGCGGGGATATGAGGACAGTTAATCTGTTGGCAACGTCACTGAGGCTGTCAGGGAGCTTCCACTGAACACAAGCCAGAAATATATATTGTCTGAGGGTGCCTTATTGACCGGGACTCATCTACGGTGCTCACAGGTGGGGGCTTATTCTTTGCAGCTCCACTGACCTCCCAAACTGAAAACGAAAAAAGGCAGAGTGAGGCTACGATACACAGGTGAAAGAATAGAATAAAACTGAACAGAAAGGAGTACAGCGCAGTTTTCCTCTGCGTCTTAAAGCTTTCTGGCAGGCTCCGAGAGAAGGCGCTGACCCATGGACGACAAAATCCCTATCACCTGACTGATCAGTCATCCCCCGCTGCTCTCCTCCCTGCCCCCCTCTCTTATTCTTTAATGAAATGTCTCCAGCTAAGACTCGACACCACCTCATAAACATAAGTAGACACGCTGGGGAGTGTTCGTATCTCCTTCCCCCCCCCACCATTTTCATCAACAAGATCAACAGTGAAACATCGGAACATTTTGTCTTCTTCCTCCTCAGCTGCTCCCTGCGCAAAAAAAAATCTCTCACACTTTCAGTTCGAGGGGTCACGCCGATGCTTGGCTCAGAGGGAAGCATCCAGAATTAAACCAACCACAGCTGTTTATTTGAATGTTGAAAAGTAAATTTATGACTTCTTCCCATCAGCCAGCCAGAAGATAAGAAATGATGTTGAAACAAATATTTTCCAGTAACACTTGAGGGCAGATGAAACTGTGCCCATCTCCCTCTTCCTCTTCCCCTCTCTTTCTCTCTCTCTCTCTCGCTCTGTTTTTTGCTCTCTGATGCTGCTCAGATCTGCCACTCTGCCCGGCCGTGAGATCCCCAGTGGGTCTTTCTGGAATGTCGATTTCAGTTAATTAAATTTCTGGCATTGCCCATGAAGCCACAGAGGGAGCCGCAATAGTACAGGCATCTGCAGATCTGTGAAGTTTCACTGTAAGTGACATTTTCTGCCCACAAATTGAATTCCTGTGGTTGTTTGTGTGAATCCAAGAGACAGCGGAAATGGATGAAAACATGGTGGTATTTAAATCACACTATTATCCAAAGTGCAAGGTGTTAGCCTGACCACTGGGAGCAATTTGGGGGTTTTAATGTCTTTGCCAAGGTTTAGTGGACGACTTGCTTTACCCCCCAAGGCACCGCTGCCCTCCATTACACATTTACAGGTCAAAAGGTCCATCTTGTTTTGTCTCGTGATTTATAGAGCTCCATTTGACAAAATATCTGCATGACCCTCTGCGGCGTGCAGATCATTTATCACCACCAACCCTCTTATCTCTGTCCACGGCTTGGAAATGTATGTGAGACGGATGTCAGAAAGTGCAAATACAGCAGCATATCAAATATATACATTTATGGTGAAGAACAGAAGCAAACTCTCCCATTCATCCAGTTAAAATGGAGACCAGTGTTGAGGAGGTCAGTGGTCGGCTCATCAGCAGAGTTGAGGCGGTTAGTGGTGAAACTCTGCCCTCTGCAGGAAAAACGCGCTCATTGAACTGTTTTTCAGAATGGTTGACTGGGGCTGAACTTCAGCGCTGCCCGGTCCTTTTATTGAAGCACAAGCACCCCTGGTGGCCATACAGCTGTACTGCGTGCTAGAGAAGCGAGTCAATTCTGTAGTTCTTTTGTTTCATCCTATCGATAGCCGTTATAGAAGGAAACAGGGCTGGCAGGAGGGAGTTCCTTTTTTAGACTGATAAATCAAATGTGACTGTAACCTTAAAAAGCCCAAAATGTACCTTTCTGTCAAATTTTTCAGAAGAAAGAGCTTCACCAGGGTTTTTTAATGTGCAGGGGAACATTGGGGAGCAGTTACACAGTGTGTAATAATAATAATAATAATAAAAATAATAATAATAATAATTGTGTTATTTCTGTAATTAAAATCAACCAAAACAAAACAAGAAAATCTCTCTGCATTCTTACTTTACGGTTGGTCCTCAGATGCCCATTAATTCGAATCAACTCTGCCACGTCTGCATGCTATGTTGAATGATGACTACAAATATGAATGAATAATATAAATATAACAAGAAGGGTCTGTCCACAAAACATTTCTGGAGCATCACAGCAACACAGTGTTGCAGCATTCTCCTAAACAACTGTAGTAGACGGCGGACTTCTTTCCAAATGTATGAAAAACATGATTTACGCCCTAAACAGTTAAACAAGGGTGTACATAACTTCTTTTATTAATCCATTTCAAATCTCTGAGTTTCAGTCAGTTGTCTGCTTCAGTTGTTTAGGAGAATGCTGCAACACAGTTTTGTTGTGAAGCTCTAGAAATGTTTTGTTGAGTACAAAACTTCCCCCAACTTTCGATTGACTTGAAGGTGAGCAGAATCTTTACTTTTTAGGTAACATAATTCTTGCAGAGAGCAACCATGGCTGCTTTAAAACAGATGATGACTAACAAAAGTAAAACTATAACTATTATCCACACTATAATGTACTTTGAAGTTTTTATTACGTTTACTTATAACTTATAAATACAGGGGTTATAAAGAGCCACCACATATCACAATCAGGTAGTTGTATTCACTTTAAGTCATTTATTTAATTAAAAGAAAATCAATGTAATGAGCATATTCACTGTTTCATGCCTGCTTAAACACACAGCACATAAATCTGCAGCTGACTTGCAGTTAGATGTGATGATCTTTAACCCCAGAGGTCAGTGTGAGTCCCTGTGCTGTGGAAGTCAATCCACAAAGACTGCTGACTCACTATCCTCACAGAAACACACACACACAAACACGCACACACAGCCACACACAACACACACACATGCACACACACACACACACACACACACACACACACACACACACACACACACATTCACGCTCATACACGCATGCACACTCTCCTGCCTTGCGAGACAACAGTTGCCAAATCAAAGTCTCGGAGCCTTGAGGGGTCTTTGACGAGGGTATGAGTCCTCAGCAAAATGACGGACAGTTTACTTTATGTAACCTCACTGTTAGCATTAGCATTAGAGGACGCAGCTTCATTCTCTGCAGTGATTTTCTTGTCTTGAAAGACAATAGACAAAGATATACTGAGACATCTTAGCTGAGGTCTTTGGGATGAAACTGTATCAAACCCATGTCAGTGCTGTGAGTTTAGATACAAATAAAACAAAAAATGCTGTTATTCATCTCAATGAAACAAACCTATGAATATCAGAGCTACAACAACTGGTCACTTTCTTAAAAAAAAAAATAGGTCCCATCCTCATTACCCAGCAGCAGCGCAGGCCATCTCTGCCATGCTTAATGGACTTGGGCGGAGGGGCCATCAAAACTGTGAGCAGAGTACATCCCTCAGCAGGTAGCGTCCTGAAATAGCAACCTTGATCCTAATGGTGCACAGCACAGCCCCTGGCTCCTGACGAATCCATCCTGAGAGCCCCCCTGTCCCCGAGCAAGCAGTCCTCCTGGGGCACACACACACAAAGACAGACACGGACACACACATGCAGTGACGGACAGAGGGACGCACGCGCATTCATCTCCATGCACCCGTCGGCTCTGATTAACCCATTTCCTCTTGTTTTTTCACTGTTCTTCACGTGCTGCACTCCTCTCTGCAGACAGACGCCACCAAAGGCAGGGCGCAGGTTGGCATCATGACTTCCCCCGGAGGCGGCTCACTTTACAAAGTTTCACGTTTCGGGTGGTCAATTTAGTTGAGAGGGAAAATAAAAGTCAAACGTGAAATGAGAGCCCCTGGAGGTGCCTGCGTGGAGGGAAAGGTGAAAGAGGAAGAGAGAGCGATATCTCTCTGTGTACCTGCAGCACTGAGGACACTGACATTGTTGAAAGAGGGCACCGTGCACAGGTGAATATAGCCAGCACTGCCACTGATATGACAAAGACACCAGATAAGCAGGAGGTATGATCTGCTGAGGTACTGCAACACAGACAAACACAGTCAGGTCTTTTATATGTGCAAATGTGCGTATTTCTTTACGCACAGCATACCTATTCATTTGTATTTATATTATATTTGTGTTGTTAACCCCTTCCTTGCCATACAAAAGCTTTCAAATTAATCAAAATGGTTTATTTGTGGATATAAAGATTGAACATTCAGTTACAAGATCTCTGTTTGTGACAAGTGGCCAGTTAAAGCGCAAAAGGCAATACAAGTCAAAGCTGTCAGTGGAAGAAGAGATTCAATTTATATCCTCGTTGTAACAGGAGCTTCACCCTTCATCAAAAATACTTTGGCGCTGTACATTGGGCTATAATAAATCTCTTAAATCGAACTCTTGCTGCGTCATGAGCTGCTGAAGACAAAAACCTCTGACTGAAACAGAGTCCCTCTAAAGCTTCTTATGGAGGAGGAAGGAGAAGACCTGTGGAGATACTTAAAGCATTTGACAAATATAGTTGTTAAATAGGCAATACGAAATTAAAGGTACACTGTGCAGGATTGTCCATAATGTACGGACTGATACAAAAGTAATCCATCTCAATCAAAACTTAGAAGTGTGTTGCGGCATCTGCATCTACAGAAATCCTGCCCTCTGCCAGTGTTTTCTTATTTTCATACTTTTTTGTGTGTGTTTCTGGGCGTCAGCGATTCTGGAGAAAGAAAGATAGATGACCGGGATCTGGGAATGAGGCTCAAAAATGAGCTGTCTTTCTCCAGACTTGCTTACTGCACACTTCAATGCTGTGTAACAGCAACCAACAAATCCTGCATAGTGTACCTTTTAGAACCAGGGATGTGTGAATATTTGTATGTATCATGCGTACCATATTGACATTCATGAAAAATGTGTCATATTACATTCCGATAACATGTATAGAAGCTTACTTTCATGTACGGAGATGGTGGTGGATCCTTGTCAGTAGACCTCGGGGCAATTTGCAGCCATGTTTGTGTTTTTAAACAGACGCCATGAAATGTCTAGCCTGCTCTGATGTGACAAAAAACAGTTATTTTAAGTCTAGGTGCTGTATCGTAGGCATTTACCATGACCTGAATGACTGAGAACCTTCCTCAACAGATATTCTAAGCTGAAACAAGATCTCGCCCTAACCTCTTGCCAAGTATTTTTTGTGCCCAACCCTAACTAGACTATAGGCACAGATCAACATAAAGAAATGTAGGGTTGCAACATATGCCTGGTTTGCAAGAAATATACATGGCTGACATTTATTCGGGCCATTCGCTTGATGCTGGATATAAATAGTGGATAAACACAAGGACAGGAAGATATAAGAGCACCCTAGATCAAACTGGAATCTCCTTCTCTTTTCAAATGTCTACACCTTTAAGAACAGCCCATAAAAATGGTCTCACTTAATACAGTATATTTTTCAACTAATAAAGATATAACTGTCAATTGCAGCCTGTTGCTTGAGTATGAAGATGCTGTGGCTGGAAAAAAACAAAAAAAAACACTGTCTTATGCTCATTGCTTTCTTTGACAGCCCTTGTCCCTGCTGATATAAATGCTGACCTTTAATAGTGAGACCAACTGTTAATCATCTTCCACAATCATATCGCATATCTCTATGATCAAGTGTGTTACATTAAACCAAGAAAATGTAGCTCAATAGTAACATATGACCATAATGTAGTGGCAAACAGATGGTAAATGTTTAATGTATGCATCGATGACAGACAAACTGAGCCCAACAGATATTCCCCTCAAGTAAAAAAAAAAAACCTCCTTTGGCATGACCACGGTTCACAACCTGTTCTCTCTGTCACAACTGCCCATTCACATGATTTTAACCTGCGTGCATGATCACCCAAACCCCCCACACCCAGGGCAAAGTAATTGCGTTACCATGGAAACAGAGGAGAGGGCCTAAATTCTGAGCTGCCGGGAATCCATCCCATCTCTCGTTAGGGGAGGCTGCTGCTTCTGCTGCTGCCACGTGGTACGAGATGAATGTTGGGAGTCATAAATTAACCCGATCTTCCTTTGTTTTTATAATCCTACACGTCTCCTGCAGTAGCCAATAACTGTATTCTTAAGACTCACACAATGGTGTTTCCGTCACAGCCAAAAAAATAAAAAAGGAAATTCTAAATTTAAACAGCAGAAAAAAGCCAGTGTTCTTTTTTTTTTTTTTTTTTTACAGAGTGTGAGGGATTACAGCTCCATTTTGCTCGCCTGTACACTACAAGGTGTTGTAATTGCTTTTAAGTGTGATAAATTATTCACGGCCAAACATTTCAGCGCTAGAAATGGAGCTGGGACCAAAACAGAGATGGCTGTAAAAGCAGAGCTAAAAATTATACCAAAACACCAGAGCCACCGAAGGTCACAGAGAACGCACTGGCAGTCACCAAGGCTTAAAAAATCCCACCACTAAATGTCTAATAAGAGAACGTTACTGTGATTAAATCAAAACTGGCACATGAACCTTGAGAAGTCAGCAGAGCAGAAGTTTCTCACAGGAAAAAAGCCACACAGGGCTCCAGTGCTCGAGCGCTGTCAGGTCAGCTAATTTGATCAATAAAATTAATTCTGCTGCTCCATTAAGTAAACAGCGCAGGGCTTGTATGGTGCTTAATGTTATTTATGCACTATTGACAGCTACCTGCATGCCAGTTAGCAAAAATTAGTATTAATATACTATAAACAAACACGTAAACAAAGAGCACGATAGCGAGAACAATAGGCCACCTTCAACCAGCTGTAGCATGTGAAATCAATACTACAGAGCAGGGGCGAGGTGGGGATGAGCACGTGGCCGTGTGTGCACCAACACTGCTACTTTCCTTCGATCCCTCTTCCAATCATTCTCCTCTCTCCTCTCTCATTTTCTGTCCTTCCATCTCGCCTCGTTGTTCCCCTTCATTCTCCTCTCATCCTATCTCCTCGTGCCCTCTAGTAAGTCCTCCATCCCTGCCCTCCTCCATCCCAATCTTCTTCTGTCCCCCCCCCCCTTTTAGAATTGCTGACCTGCAGACTCCCTAATGCGACCAATCAATATCACACAGAGGACAGCAGACCGCCGGACATACTAATATGAAGACACACTTCCTGCGATGTATGCAGCCGGGCATCCCTTCAGTCATGATCCCCCTCGCACACATACGCCCACGTACACACACACACTATAAACCAAGAGTGATTGATTAATTTCATTTAATTTCATGTGAACTGTTCCATATGACCCGCGGATAAAATAGTGCCCTCTCACTTACAGGCTGTCGCTGTGGATGTCATAGATCATTGCCTCATCTATCTATAGAACCAACATTGATCCTGCCTTGCCCTTCCTGCCTGACATTATAGATGCATAGTGCTGCGGGATGAGCTAACACGAGGGGCAGGGAGCGTGTCATTAGGCAGAGGGCTACCTGTCTTCAAACAGCTAATGAATCACTGCGATCAAACTCAAAGCCACAGGGAACATGAAGGATACAGTTTATGGATTTGCTGCTGGCTAATGGTGAGTGCAATTAACGAGAGGCGTCATCGGCTGTCCCCAACAGCAGGCACGAGCCCCGCGGTCCACAGAAGTAACGTACTGTAAACTGACACACGAAAAGTAGACAGGGATGTAAACCAGGATTTATATGACTTTGTAAATGTGGCTAATGTAGCAATAACATCTATGATCAGTGTTATACTAGATGTGCTAGTTTATGGGAGAACAAATATCAAGATTTTTTTTTTTTTTTTTAAATTTACGTAAAAGCAGCAAGAACACAACAGATATGAACAAAACATAAATTGTATTGGAAATGGACGACTCATCATTGTGAAGTAAATACTGATTGCACTGTGTAACGGCTGTGAAAAAAAGACACCTTCCGCGAATTGATTGGTTCCTTATAAGCCTCTCTTTCACTGTGTTTTCGCACTGACCTTCTGAAAATGAAGGTTGTGTTGAGGCCAAAGGAAGCGCGTCTGCCATTGCGAGGCATTCTTTTCCACAGGCAACGGTGGAAAAAAATGGAAAAGCTGTTGAAAGCCTGCTGATGGAGGACGCGATGAAGGCGAAGTGGCAGAGTGACGGGCATCCAGGACATGACAGGACCGCCTCTTTATGGAGTTCTCTGTCGTGATTGGATAAAGTGGGCAAGGATACCAGAAAAAACTCTTTACAAGTGATTTCTGTCAGAATATAGAGCTATTTTACACATATTTTAATGAAAATCACTTAAAGCAGCTTTAATCCCCCTAATATCTCTTATTATGTAGAATTTGACTCCTTTATTATTCAACATATCTTCTATATGTACATGTGCGACCCCACAATCCCACCACACACACCCTGCCACCACATACATCACTCTTAATGACGGTTCTATTTTTTTTTGTCTTGCGTCGGTGGTGTTCTTTTGTTTCTGTCATCAAGCGCCGGAGATGACGTGATTAATACATCAATACTGAAAACATACAGACATATCACATACAACACGTGAGAGCCGTGGCCTCAGTCAGATGATGTTGGCTGCTGACTTCATGTGCAGCTTTCCCTTTATTGCATCATATATCAACAGAAGTCGTGTCCACGGCCTCACTGTGTGTGTGTGTGTGTGTGTGTGTGTGTGTGTGTGTCTTTGTGTTTTTATGTTTGTGCGTGCGAGTGTACAGAACACGAATAAAATCCCAGAGCCAAGACACTCGAATGTTTGTAAAAGTTGGGCCTCACGCACGATTACAATCTCACACGGAGGCCACGTGACATAAACAGCATCAAATATGGAAACGCCTTCATGCAGCATTCATGATATCTGCTGAATTTCAAGGTTTGCTTAATTTGAAAGCCTTGTTATCCTCCAAATTCAAAAGCTTTTGACCGGTGTCTGGTGTTAATTTCCCCACACTGATGATCCTTAAAAGCTTAGCGCTACCGTGGATTTCATAATTTGTTGATTTAATAACTGTAGCTGCTGTAACACCACATCCGGTTCCAGGCGCCGCACTGAAAGGTACAGGCACAGAACAGGCACACACGCACATGTACACAATCACGGAGGTTGCAGACAGTTTGCAGCGGCCTGTTTCAGCTCAGGTATGATGAACGACTCGTATGTGAAATGCAATTTTGCCCTGTTGTGCCCTGAGAACAAGGGATGAAGAGAATGAGTTCTACGGAGTCTGCGGAGCCTCCTGTCTGTCCGGGGAAAATATATTCATCTAATCGGAACATCCTGCTCCCTGCTGTCAAACCATTCTCTCATCTCTCATACGACCCATCCATGTCATAACCTCCGCTCCTCCCTCACATTCATCACTCCGTTTTGTAATCTCTCTTCCCCACTCTCTCTGTCAGTCACTGTTTGAGTGTTTGCCATCTCCGGCCTGCACCCATCAGCCCCAGCAGAGACCTGAGAGGTCTGTCTCACTGCGGAGTACATGATGAAGTGTGTTCAGAGACCACAGACGATAACACTTAAAAGCTCCGGAGGTATCTGAGAAAAAGGGTTCATGAGCAGAAACAATGAATTAAATGGTACTTCTAATTTGGCCCAAAGTTTGAGCACTGTGGTTGGATTTTTGTCCTTTGTTTAATCAAGGTGGTTTCATCGATTGATTTAATTCAGATGAGGCAGGAGCGTCACCGCTAATTGAATTTCATTGGACATTTACCGGCAGACATCTCAGTGCTTACGCTACCAGTCAGATGGTATAGATTTTACTCAAGTCGATTCTTCTGGTGTAAAAAGGCTTTTTCTTCCTAATCCAACAATTAGCAGGACATACGGCTTCGGTCACACTGTAAAACATTGACGTTTTGGGTCGTCTACTTCTTTGTTTTTATCTGTGTTGATCTCATCTATCTTTCATCTTGTCTCCTTTTCTCCTCCTCCAGATGGAGTCTTCAGATGCACATGTATACAATCCTGTACTCAAGGACTCGTGTTGGGAATAGCATATAACATGCGACATGTGTTGTATTGTTGATGCAGACGCCACAGAATTCTGTTCAGACAGGGGCTTTCTGTTTTACATGCACACATTGATGCACATGTAGGTTGGCCGGCATGTGCTCATGCAAAAAGAGAGGTAACTTCTGGGTGTGTGTATTTCACGCTGACATTGTAAATACACAAATGTACAGTGTGTATGTGTGAAAGGGACACGTGTAGGACACTGCTGGCACTTTGGTACAAGGAAGTCCGTAGGTATATAAAAGTCTGTGTGCAAAAGCTTCTGTAAATACTGGCCAATGGATGAGGATAGTGGGGTTTGGGATCCTGGGTGGTTTCATCATGATGTAATACAGTCTTTAAACAATAGTAGGTGGTACATTCAAGTAAACTGACACATCCACATACTTTGAATAATGATGCCACAACTCAATAAACAAAAAAAGGATCACATTTACATAAAGATGCTAAAATTCCCTCTCAGTTTGTTTTGGAGCTGACAGGTAGGTTCCATTTACTCTGTAATATACTAATATGGGAAATCTGCCAAATTAGCATCCCAGATGCGTGATCTGCTTATATGACCTGACTGAGCTGGGCCAGGCAATTCTGGCACTGAGTCAGACTCAGACGTTTCAGGTTTGTGATCGCAGTAATGCCTGAAGAGTAAAAGAAAAAACTAGGCTCACTAGGAAACAACATCAGCTGCCTGTAGAAATGCAATAGAGGACCTATGTGTACATTTTTGAGAAGCGACTTCTACAGTTTGTGTTAATAATCAAGTTTTTTTTTTTGCACTTCTAAATTTAGGTATCTTTCCCTAAGTTCAATTAGAATCGTGACTAAATCACAACCCCAAAATACGTTTTTATGGGAAGAGAAACACGTTTTTTTTAAAAATCAAAACACTCCAAACATTTGAAAGATATCGCTACTTGAGCTTAACCAAACCTTAAGATCGGAAAATGATTATCTTGTTTCTAAAACGTCAAAAAGTCTTTAGAAGGTACTGACCATTGGTCGATTCAGAAATGGATGACAAGACAGCTCCCCAAAAAATAAGCCAAAACATCTCGAACGAGCTCTGGAGGCCAGCTGCATTGTAGGTAACAGGTCCTTCCCCCTCCATGTTAGCAGATGGGACATGTGCCAGACTAAAAACTCAACATAACCTGAGACAAAATACTTAACCAAAGATGGTTTCCGACATTTTGGGTAGTTCTTACTTGGGGTGTGTATTGGTAAGATACCACGGCCTTGATACCTGATCACCAATGCAAAGACTCCAGGAGTATACAGAATATTTGGTCCGATTTTTGTACACTGGAAGAGAAGTGGAGATTAGTTGTCCGTCATTGTATATGTGATTTGTGCTGATTAATACCAAGCCCCAAGGATAAGTACCAGGTGTTGACGTCACCGAATGTACTGGAGCCCAGAAACTCTTTTTTTTCCCACAAGCCCACATTATCAAAGAAGCGGCTGTAAAAGGTTCGATCATTTTATTATTCATTTCATTATCAGAATTTGATTTGGAAAGTTTGCATGATTAAAAACATTTCGTCTCGATTCAAGCTAGCCAGGGGCTGACCTGGAAGCACGCTGGCCTCTAAGTTAGCATGCTCTATTAGCCCCACAATGCAAAAGATCAAGGTCATTTCATACCTGTGAAGTCAAACATTTGGCTGTATCCAGTTCTCATTATACGTCCACGATTAGTACTCTTTTCACTTAGGTATGAGTCTACGGGCAAAAAATACATTTTTTTCCTGCATAATAATTGCAAATGCCTTGGATAAATCAATTAAATACAACCCTTCCCAACCTCTTCTTGTGGCAACATTTATGTTGGTCGTTGTATGCTCCCCTTGCTCCCCTATGCTCCCCGTAAAATAAACTAAATAAAAAAAAAAACTTAAACTGTCTTATTTGAACAGACTAAAGACCAAAGTGGGAATCCAACCAGTCCAGCCATCAGACACAGAGCTGCGCCACGTCTCATTGGATATCACCAAAACAGCGTGTACTTTCAGCTCAAGGTCTCCGAATATCAGGTCACACTTCACACTTAACAGCAACAGAGTGCACACACACACACACACACACACACACACACACACACACACACACACACACACACACACACACACACACACACACACACACACACACTCATCTACCCAATGACAATGTTGTGAGGAATCAATCCTTTGCTCTGGTACACATTGGCAGCTACTTTGAATAAGGAGACAAATAGAGGAGCCATCGGTCTGTATTGAATAAATAATAGCTAAAATCCCAGGTGTGTTCACCCAGTTTAACCACAGACTTCTCCACGGCTTTCACTCTGTTGTTTTTTTTATCACACAAAAATAGCTGCAAGTGAAAGAAAGAAAACACTGCATTATGAAGTAGATCATTGCTTTCATCTATTATTCATGCTTCAGACTTTCACTCATGGACATCTTGTGATGGTCCATAGCAGAGAAGCAGAATGGAAGCTGATGTATTTGCGTAACATGCTCTGTGCATCCGATACGGTTGCATGGAGTGAGAGCTCAGTGGGATGAAATGGATACTCAGGCCTTTTTTTAGTCTGCATCTTCAATATTCTTGATGGAAAAGAGGAGGCGTAATCGAGAATCAATGCTTGAGAGTAACATGCGAACTTGGACATCCGCCGAATATTGTACGGGACAAAACATGTACACTGTGACGGCACCGCATGTACTGCAAAATTAGGTGCTAGAGAAGGAAGGGATGAAAAGCCTGTACAGGAAGGGAAATTTACTTCAGAGGGAATTCACAGGTTCTCTTGAGGCCGCGTTTGAAGACTATCCATGCTGATGGATGGTCTTTAAAGATAAAACTGTGAAGCATCACTACTCCGACTGTGACTCTTTCTCCAACTCCGGCTTGTCTACAGTCAAGCCTGAAATACTTCTGCAGTGTTCACATCAGCGTGTGACAGATTAGGAAGGCTTGATCCGGAGGATGTAGCAAATACAGAGGCGATGGGATACATTTCCATAACAATTCAATTTTACATGCAGCTTAAAAATTGTATATACACTGGAACTTCAATCTAAAAGAGTGCAATAATGGCCATTTAACATGTCAAATTGTGTTATGTTAAAAAGGCTAAATTTGCTCTCTGAGTCAGTCCTATTTACACATGACCAAAGAATGTTTCTGCTGAGAATAAATTCTGTGCAATGTTTTTGTTTGGAAAAAATGATCAACAGAGTGCTGAGTCTGTCTCTATATACAAGTTTAAAATGATCGTGGTAGAAGTAGCAGATAGGTCGTCATCACATTAATGTTAATTCTTGATCAAAAATCTCCCTTTTGGCAAAGTGTCAAGCCTACAACTTCGTTGCAATATTGATATTGGTCAAAAATACTTCAGAATATTATATTTTGTTGCCCAGTCTTAGCATCTATGAAGTGCTTTAGAGGAGATTTCGAAATATCAAGATATCTATTGATCAAAATATTGATGGAAAATATTGCGTTAACTTTAAGGGCCATATCTCTCAGCCCTAGTTTGAGCGTTCATGTAGCATCCCATCACTTACAGCACAAAGCTGATTAAGAAAACATGCAGTCAGCCTCTTAAATATTTCATTTTAAACAGTCACTGATCACAACTACGAACCTTGAATTTCATTTATAGAAAATATTCACAATTTAAATCTAAATAATGTTCATTAAAAAAAATTACAAAATTTTCCTTTAATTGTTCATCCAATTTTTTTTTTCCACCCCAGTGACATGGTTGCTGCAGTTGGAGAACACATGGCCCACTCGAGCCAAAGTGCACCATGACTGCTACAAGTTTTAGTTTTTTGAGACGGCATAACAGCAAAGTCACATCTAACTTTCATTCACCATCTGCCGCTACAGCTTCACTACAAGCCACCCCTGCTCTCACTTACCACACGCCTGCAAAGGTAGCAAAAAAAAAAAAAAAATGTGATTCAGGTCAGACGGATCACTGCCAAGTGTTATGCAGCGGAGCGCTCAAGGTTGTCTATCTAAATCTATGGGATATTTTGGCTTCTGTGTCAAAATTAGAAGCTGACAGGAAACTTCATGCCAGCAGTCAATCACACTGACGTCTGTGTGTGTGTGTGTGTGTGTGTTGAGGATGCGGTGCTGTGTCATCTCCAAGCTTGTCCCTGACTGTCAACCCCACCCTGCGACTTCCTGTGTCCACCTCCAACCCTCCTTCACATCAATAATGGATTCACTTGTGTGAACTGTGAATGCTTCCTCTCTTTAAACGTAATCATAATGAGTCCCACTCCTGCTCTGACGACAGGCCGGCTGCTGCGGAGGGGAAGAATAATGACTCCTCACACAAGCAGGCGCACCAGGCTGCTCCCAATTACGGCCGGCTAAAATACTGAGCACCCAATGAGCATGTACACACACACACACACACACACACACACACACACCGAAGACTGTCAACATGGAGAGGAAGGACTGGGGCAGATGAGGAAACATCACACAGTCAACGTTTATTAAAGGAGACATCTACAGAGGGTCAAGACGTAAAGAAAGTTGTTGAGAGGGGAGAGAGATATTCAGTAGTGCTGCCGAGCAGGAAGAGAGATTTATCTGTATCTGTGTGTCCACTGCGGTCTCATGCCACAAAAAAAACAGCCTTACCAAGCATGCATTAGCAGCAGGTTGGCATGCTTTTACATCATAAACCGTTGGTTGCTTTCCCAAAAGCCACATCACTCACACACACACACACACACACACACACACACACACACACACACACACACACACACACACACGCTGGTACACACACACAAGCACACACACAGACGAGAAACGCTTGAGTTGTCCGTTAGAGAGAGTGGGCCAAGCGCAGTTCCCAGCTCAATGGACAATCCCAGAGTTAGTAAGGGTTTTTAGGTCCAAGCAGCTTACCCAATCATTTATCAGATTAATACTTTTCATGAGAATAAACCAGTCACAGAGAGAGACATATGGAACGTGTTAAACTGTGCTCATCTGAAAATCAAAGAAATATTGCATAACCAAAGGTCATCCTGTGTGTGTTTGTGTGTGTGCGTGTGTGCATGTGTGTGTGTGTGTGTGTGTGTGTGTGCATTAGTGCCACAGCTTGTGTGAAATGTTAAATCTGAATGAAACCATTAGGAGAAAAAAAAATGCATTTAGACTTTTCGGGACATTTATTCTCCCTTGAAATCACGGTAAGTGTAATTTAGTAAATGTAATCGCAGCTTATATTTAATGCAGGGTTAGAAAAATGCTCCAGGAAACAATGCTGCGGACAGAGAGGGATTTCTCGCACTGTATATTTCTTCATCGTTATTATTCATAGGAGTGGGTTTAATAATCAAAATAGTTTCACTTCAACACCTCTCTGTTTCCGTCATGATCATCCTCGTTGATCGTTTTTGATCATCAGATAATCATTTTTGTCAGCTTTAAAGCGCAAATACCAAACATTTGCTCATTATTTCTGGCATCTCAAATTTGGGTGATTTTATGGCGGATACATTCGGACTATAAAACAAGGCAAAAAAATAAATACATAATCATGTCAAGATGGTGTGATCAAGGCTTACATTGGAGTCGAGCAGATCGATGCTGTCCAGGCTCTTGCTGCGGTGAATGCGGCCTTTGATGCGACGTAGAGAGGGTTTGCCCTGGCTCATGGGCAACGAGAGGGTGGAGGTGGCAGGCATTGCCATAGCACCAGCGCCACCTGTAGCACCTGAAGGCTCATCTGAACACCCGGGAGCACCTGAGGGGGATGTTTCTCCATCTGGTGGGGTCACCCTGCAAGCGGCAAAGACAGAGAAACAAAGATGATATTAGAAACGATGCCGGCGCCAAAACCTTTGGTCGTCACAGCAGAGTAAAAAATTCTCAGCGACACCAACATTCAATATCTTGAATTTTTCTTTTTCTTTTATTTCATGCCACAGCCATTCTCCCCTTGTCCTAAGTCACACACTTGTGTCCTTGCTCATTCCCTCAGTCAAGAAACCAGGTTTCTACGCAGAAATGTTGTTGTGTTTAGGTTTCTCGTAATCCTTTACCCAACCTCTCACGGAAATCATGTGCAAAAAGTTGACAAAAATCTGGATAATGAAAGCTGCACAAATGTTTATATGAACAAAGCGTCTGTTTTAATTCAGTCTCTGCCACTCATCAGCTTTGTTTACAGCACCAGCAGGAAACTACCATCCCAGCTCCAAATGGCAGACGGACAAAGTGAATGACTAGCTTTGCTAAAGATCCAGATATTTCCCTCAGGAGTTTGTGGAGAGCAGAACTGAGCTGAAAGGCAACTGTGTCTGTTGGACGTGTTGATAGGTAACTGTTAACAAACACATAACAGTTTAATAAGCATAGGACTGTATGAGAGAGGTGGACGTAGCCTCCGCGTCTGAAACGTAAAGCCGATCCGGCATTGTCTTAAACCTACATTCTGTCTAATGGCCAGCAGGAGGCGACTGTACTGGTTGCAAACAAGGAGTCTGAAAGGTAGTCTATGAGAAAATGAACCTGCTTCTCACTTGATTAATTTAACCTCAGTAAACAGTTTGCTAATGGGTTTATGGTCTCATTTGCTAGTGTTAGGTCTTCTTAATACATGGTGTTCAGTTTTTAAATGGTGGTCCCATTTGGAGTAAAATAGACAATAAGGACGGATGTGATATGATACATCATATGGATGGCTACCTAGTGATTAACAAGTTGCTACCACAGCAACACTAGGGTGACCATATTCTGAATCCCCAGGTTTCAGGTCGAGTGTTTTTTACGTGCTTCTAACTCAGTTAACGCATATTCTGAATTCCCAAAAACACACTTAACCAGGCCTCTTGGAGAGACAGCCCCCCAAAAGAGGACATGTCCGGGTAAAAGAGGACATATGGTCACCCTAAGCGACCCATCAATTAGGATAGAGGCATAGTAATGTCTGTGTACAATTAAAGGTGCTATATGTTGGCCACCTGTCGAATTAATACTGAACAAATAGGGGACAACGTTTCACCAGAGTAACTGCTAACTGCTGCTAACCGTAGCTGCTGTTAGCTAGTTAGCTAGACCATTTCCACACAGGCCTTTGTCCACTGGTTTCAGTTGGTCAGCTTGCTAACTTCAGTAGATCTCCGCAGCACAATACACTGACTTTGGTGTACTCTCACTACTGTCATTTCTTCACATTCTGTTGATGTTAGTCAATTTTTTTTATGTTTTACAGACTGCACCTTTAAATCTCTTGTTTGTGAGTGTTGTCTGTGTTTTTGTCCAAGGGCTTTGACCCTTTCAAAGTTTGTTTGTGGTTCATGAACGTTAACTGTAACATTTAAATGTAATTTTAACAGCTAAAAATGTCTAATTCCACCTTTGGTCTTGTTAAAAGGCAACCTACATTCATACATTCTTTCTGGCATTCTGTTTTAAGCCCATTAGGGCTTAGCAATTTAGCATCCTTATTAGCATCCATCGATATTTTGTCAAGGTTGTGTTTACAGCGTGTTGTTTGTCCTCCAAGGTGGCCAGAAACCCAGTTACTGCAGATTCAAGCGCATGTAAAAGTACTCTATGTCACCTGAGAGCACCTGTTACATTTGAGCTTTAAGCTTTAAGTTGAGTAACAGAATGTTTTCAGTATAGACAGTTCAGACTGAAAGGTTTCACAGAAATGATTGTAACTGATTGTACAAACCGATCTGAAACTTATCCTAACTTGTCTCAAAGTCTTTTATGTTTCTGATGTTTTATAGCTCATGGGCTCAACAACTTGATGCAACCACATCCATTAAATACCACACAATTCCCTATGACCACGTTTTCTCCGAAGAGCAATCCACACTGCACACACCGCTAGCAGGCAGTCCTGCATAACTGAGGGAAAAACATAAAGATGCCTAGGGGATCCAAGTGACATAACTTTCCTCTTGCTCTCTTTACTTTTTAAAGGACATTCTCTCCTGTTGGCTGTGGTGGCATCCAAGTAAGTGTGAATAATTGGGCTGAATGTCAGCGGGTAGCCTGCAGATGGAGGCTAGGTATGGAGCATCCACTCGTCCTCTATTATTAAGCCACAATGAAGCTGCTTTGCTTCTTACATGCATGGCTGCAAAGGGAGGGGATTTCCAAAGTAGTTTATGATGCCTTAAAAATCTATTAAAATACAAAACACTTTGATGAAATGGACCAAAGTTATTTCAAAGTTCCCCTGAAAAGGGAAATGTTTTGAGTTTTGACTTCTAGGTCATATACATGTTGGGCGTATGCATAATCATCTTCTGCAACAAACCTAAGACTCAATTAGTCCATAATTCAATTGGGAAATCGACAGAAAATTCATTGTAAACTACTTTACAAGCCAAAATTGCTGGTGTCAACTTCTAAAATATTTTTAATAATGAAATAAAAGTTTTTTATTCTTCCGCTCTTTTATGTTTTAATAACTCAAATATCTTGATAGGTGTTTTGGGCGTTGGTTGAACAATACAAGCCATGGGAAACTGTGACAGGCTTAGAGTTGACGACACATGACAGTCTTCAGGAAGAAAGATAAACCCACTGACAGCCCGTCAGTCTCTCTAGAGATAGAGAAGGCTCGAGCACATTCACAGCTTTGACTGAGTGAAATGAAAAGCTGTAAAACTCAGGATGTACAAGCTAATGATCGGCCATATTCAACATGTGACAAACAAACATATGAAGGCCTAAAAGTAGTCTTGAGATGCTTCAAAGTTGATTTTTTTCTACCTGTTTTCACCAGTTTCAGGATCAGCCAATCACAACAAGCAACAGCAACGTGGCACCAATGGCAGATGACCTCCCTGTTTACATCCGACAGCTGCTGTTTATTCGTGACACGCTGTGTGTTAAAAGGCCATAAGGCTTCTAATGTTGCTTCATGTAGTCAATTACCTAATGCCTAATGCTAACACTGCTAAGTGCAGTGCTTAACAACAACTTCTACAATACAAAATTGCTGACTGACTGCAGCTGATCACTTGTTCCAGTAATGTCAAAGCATTTATGATAAGCACTTTCCCCCTGCCTACAGACACTTCAGATGCAGGAATACTGTTGTTGTTTGAATAATTATCAAACAAAAAATGATTTTATTTTACACATTAATGAGATTATAACCAATCAGAGCAGCTGAATGTGTGACGTGCGACCTTTCAAAACTGGACCAGTAACCCCCCCTCTGTCGGTCATGTTATCAAACCAGTCCCATATTAGATAAACAGTTGTGATTGGCCCAATATGGACCAGATCAAATGGAAATCTGTTTGAATGGGAGAGGGGGGCCAGATGCATCTGCCAGAGCAAATGAGCTCAGCAGATTGTCTGCTTCCCAGGATACAAGAGACGAACACTGCCATATATACAGAACCATGCTGCCGTTTAATGTTCAGCATTTCCTTTTTGCATGTCCTTCAACATACACACTCATGGATACACTAATTTCAACAGTAAGAGATGCTCTGTTGTCGTCCAAGAGTGCTTCACTGGGTCTGATATAGAATCAGTACCTCTCAGCCCGTCCTCTACTGTGACCTGTGCACAACGTCCACACAAGTGTGTATTTACCAACAGCCTGAGCACAAACACAGAGTCTGTCACCATATTCCCAACGTGCTTTTACAACAGGATTCCATTCACACATCCAGCAGCAGTTTATGCAGGTCTTTGGGTTAAGACTGAGTAGTGCTGACATGAACTGTATCCTTGTGACTTAAAGAGAGCAATTTACAATGCTAAGCCTACACGAAAAGAAATACAGACAATTTGACTCATGGACATTAGACACACGTGCTTCCTTTACACTGTGCTTTTCTTTGTTATGAAAGTAACAAGATAGCAGCATTATGAGTAAAAATATGACATACAGAAATTTGAAGTTTACCTTGTACGACTTGCACAATGTGGATCATTTCATTAAGATCAAAACGAGGGACGAGTTGCAAGTTTGAATATTCGTACAGTTGTTTAATAAGAAAAGTGTGAATAGTTAATGTGACTACGGTTATGTCTGAAAAAAAATATGTTTTCCATCGTTTTCTCCCTCAATTTAACGGCGCCTGTGAATAACGCGATACCTCGGGATGCTGCAATGATCTTCCAGTAATTGTTGATTAGTTCCAGATGATTGTCAAGTAGTATTTTAACTTGAAATGCCCAGCCCTGATCAGAACAAAGAGTAAGTGATACAACATTTTAAAAAAGCCAAATTTAGTCGAAGCTTTATGTGTAAGTTAAAGAAAATATATATCTAAAAACACTTAAGCTCCTAACTTTTAAATTCCCTTCCTTTGTCAGTGTTCTACTAGATGCAATAAAGACTTTGAGCCGTGTATAAAAATAGAAGGACGGAGACACTGAGTCTTGTCTATGACCAGTACAAACATCAGGGTACAAATTTAAAAAAGTACACTGACCACCAGACGGAGCATAAGTATGAATGCTCACTTGCTGCTGGCCTATGAATGATTTATCATCAGCGATGCTGCAGGATTTTAAAAAGATATATTGAGCCATGCAAGCCGGTGGATTAGACACAGTCTGGCTGCAAACAGAAGTTAGTTTCACTTTTCAATGCCTCTGGAGGAATATGGAGGAAACTCAAAAACAGGCTGGAGTGCGCTCACACAATGTGTACCCAAAGTGACCCCTTCAGTACAAACAACAGACACTGCCGGCATCTTAAAGCACAAAAATAAAGCAATAATGAGACACATCAGGCAATGACTGCAGTGAGAGGTGATGTTTATGAATATTACATGAGACTTCAGCCCAAAATAGAGCTTCTCCCTCCTGCCCTGGATTTAAGAGGTCATTGGCAAAGCTTTACAGATTACCTCATCCCAGAATCCCAGCATGTGTAAACGTTATAGTCTAGTTGTAGAAAAAAAAATCAGTTGATTCATCGATTATTGTGTCAACAGTGAAGTGTGTTCACATGGTTAGATATGAAAACACGATTAAATTACAGCAGATACAACTAGTTATTGATCAAAAAATTAATAATTCAAGAAAAAGGTATTTGTTGCAGCACCAAAGCCTAAAATCATACTATCACGACATCATTAAAAGATTCTGGAAGTTCATTTTTTAACCTTGAAAAACAGCAGGTAGTCCAGCAGCTCGTCCAGTTATCAGAGGAGCTTAACAATGTTTAGATTAATTTAAATTAATATAGATTTAAAAGAATTTAAATGACCGTTGTCTGAACTGCTGCTTCCAAGGTAAACACTGAACAAGCGCAGAGAACTAAGCTGAGCAAACGCTCCCGCCACTGATGAAGATAATGTTATATGACTGAAAGCTCCAGAAGAGCCACTAAATGGACCATGTCATGAAATTGTTCTCCCATCATTAGAGGTGGTTTTAGACAGCAAGCTGTTGCCATGGCTGCCTCTGTCCATTGTTTATGTACACATGACAACGGTAGCAAGGAGAGAGGGCGACTGCGCTCCCCTGAACAGTTTATGACTTCTCCGACAATCTACAACACAGGAGCTGATTTTACTGGGATTTGTTCCCAGACTTTACAAAGTCCCGCCCCTTCCTGTGTGCCTGACAGGATCTTTCATATATAGTATCAAATTATGTACAGTAGTCAGAGGAGTCAACTAATTTTGTTTTCTCATTTGTATAATGCCATGAATCACAAGTATGATGTTTTGTCAGTTTAAAAAGATAATTACTCAAGTCAAGAAAGTCACACTTTGACCCAAGGACAGTAAGACACCGTTTAGTTTTTGTGTGAAACTGCCCAGTGAACTAGATTGTCACCAACATGGCCGTCACCTTGCGTTACCTCGTTACAGAAAAAGTATGAAAAGGCGGAAGTCACAACAACTTTATATTATACCATATAGCCAGCTACAGTTTTGTGAAAAAAGAGTTGAGCAAGCTAACATACCGGACGAGCTCTACGAGGTTTCAGTTATGGTTTTGGTATGCATTAAACGAGCCGTCACTTATGCGACTGTTGAGTATGCGTCAAGGAGGTGACATAGCATTGTGATTTTAAGTTTTTAAGAATATCATATTAAATATTTAGAATGATGATATCTTCTTATCAACACCTACAAGAACTGTGAAATGATCTGAGTGGCCATTGCAAGTCAATCCTCAACAGCATATAGTTCAGATTAATGTCCCTGCAAAGCCGCATATTACAGTGTTTTCCACCAAACAGGACATTGAGATGGGATTATTTTGTCAAAATACTGTTTTCAAGGTTCAGAATTAACATTCATGCTTATACTTGCAGCTTGTAGACTCCAGTTTAACTACCCACTTGATGGTGTAATGGGGATTATGAGGCTACCAGGTTACATCGCCTCGTTACCTCAGAGGTGTTATGTAGTGACAGATCTTCAGATGAGGAACACAATTGCTTCCTCTCAGTGAGGACTACAGGGACGCCAGCAGGCGTGTTTCATCCCCATCGTGACACTTCTACCAAAGCAGTGAACCTCCCAGTCTCTTTCTCTCTCTCTCTCTCTCACACACACACACACACACACACACACACACACACACACATACAAATGATCCCACCACAGATTTCCTGTCCTCCTCTACCCAGGTGGATCTCACTTGAGATAAATGCCTGACTATGAAATCCTCCTTGCCTGCTTTATATCATGTGGGACTGCGCTCTGACCAAAATGTTACCAGAGTTCTGATGAGATGCCTTTGAATCTTGGGATTTGCCTTTGTTCTATCTTTCAGTTCATTGGGCGACAGTGGTGCATCCAAAATAGCTCCACTGACGCTTCCTCTTTCCATTTATATCCTCAGACATTTCAAAGAAGCTTTTACCTGGCCAGCATATTAGTCATTTGCTTTTACTTTCCATATAAACTCGCTCAACTCAAAGTCCACCATGGCACAGGTGGTAAAGAATAAAAGTTAGAGTGAAAGACAAAGAAGCATAAGCTTAAGGAGACAGGTGAACATGACATGAAGACGCAAGGGGCAAATAGGCAGGAGGTGGAAGGAAAGGGGGCCGAAAGACAAAAGGAGAAAGACCATAATGCAAAGGGACAAAGGACAGAGGGACATTGTCAGCGTATGGCTCAGAGGTCGTCCTGACTGCTTCGTAATGCCTGACTGTTCGGCTGGAAGTGATGGCAGCCGATGACCATGCATCATTCTGCTCACAGGGCCCCCCCTCCTCATACTTCAGGGGACAAGCGGTGACAAGAGGTGCATGACACATCCTACTTGATCTAGACAACCTCAATGACACTCCCTGAGAGAAGAATAATACGAATAAGAAATAAGTTGGCTGGCTAAAAAAAATCCTTGCAAACATCCGAGGAAACATATCGAAGCTTTTTATTTACTAGCTGAACTCTGTAAGTCCTTTGGAAGCCACCTGGGCAGACGAGGATACAACTGGAAATCTGTGGCGAGATCAAGACTCTGATTAGGCCAGACAGGCCTGACAGATGGACAGACCAGATTAGGTATATAGACACGTATCAAACAAGGCGGGACAACGCTCATGTTAGAGTGCTGCTGTCTGACCCCTGTGGAGAGGAGGGTGACGGGCCGGCCAACGGCTGGTTTCAGAAAAGCAAGGCTGCTCCCATGTGTAATACATACATCAAAACAAACTTATGAGCTGGTAAAAACTGAGCGAATGCACAGAGATCTGCTGTAAACATTTGACCTGTTTTATACATTTACATAAACCTACAATGACAAATAAACAAAGATGGGGAGAGGTGTCTGTGCTAATTAACTTAATTAGCCATTAGTGTGGCTCCATCTATTTCAAATGAATACAACTCAAACTGTACTGAAAAGATCCAACAAATAGTTAACATGTGAAACTAGACTGGCAGGGTCAAAGACGACTCTGTTAGAATCGCAGCTTCATGTTAGCTGGGTAAGACGTGACTTGTTCCGAATACTCACCGGTCAGAAATGGGAGATGTCTGAGGTCATTATTGTGAAATATTCTCCAATGGAAATAATGTATAGACCAATTTATAATAAGCAAAAAAGGAAATGCAGCACAATATAAAAAATATTAAATATAAGTTGTTCACAAATGTTTATCCTTTGTATGAATTGTTCAAGCGTCAGACAAAGTTTACAATAGTATATAGTTCAAAAGACCAATACTGATGATTTTGCACGCTTAGGCTACATACTGTAGGTATTTCAGCTCAACAACTACAAAGTATAGTTTAAATTACTGCTGAGCATTTGTCTGTGAGTATCACGTTTTGCTTGGTTTCCAGTCACTGGCCTTGTAGCTGGGAATCGCCATGCATTTCCTAAATCTATTTAATTATGATTAACAAGGTTCCAATTTGATTCAATTCTATTCAATATCAGTTTGGTTAGGATTATTTCAGTTACAATACCGATTTTGTGTAGTTATATGTACACAAAAAAGACATTCTGAGAGGACTAATGCTGTGAATTATACAAGGAACCATCTAACCTGGTGTTAGTAAAAAGATATGAATGTCTACAGTAATGACTACAGTTTTTGGGGAGATTTGTGGCTCAGATCTGCCTATGGAGAAATCAATGGGATACTGTTCTGATTCCAGCATTTAATTGTGAAAAATGCTGTTGTAGAGAACAACAAAGTAATGATGTATGTATTTCATATTAAAGAAAAGCTTCCATGTTTCTTGCAAACATTTGTGGCCATTTCCAAGATTAATATTGGATTATTCAAATGAAGATCAATTTGAATTGGATAATTGATTTTGTAAACCCAAACTTACAGGTAATCCTTTACTTTGGTAATCTTGCATTTATTATCATGTTATTATTTCTTGGTAACGCGGTTGCACGCAGGGAAGTTTAAAAACCTGGTCGATGGGAAGTCTTGCTGCTACATCAGATTACTTGTAGACATGGCCACAACTTTTCCAACCCAAGAAACTTCCCATCCTTGGAATCCTTTTGGTAACTAGCTCTCAAATCTTACATGAAAGATGGCAAAAGTCATGTGTAATGTTAAAAAACGCCAGTACTAATGTGTGATTTATAGTTACTGGGCCAAACCTTTACGTAATTTACAGTATATCCAGAATAGCAATGTGTAGTCATGAATAATTTGACTGTTAAGTCAGTTTGATTGGAACAGAGGACATAATAAGGGGTTGCTCGGGGTGCTTCAGTGGGCGAAGACACTTCACTTGCAGTATGCGTCACTTTTTATCTTCCAGACAGTACACTACAGTATAATGTTGTTACATCATATTAAGAAAACTGAAATGCCTCATTATGTAACTGCAGAAAACCTTTATGCTGACAGAGAAATCTGCCGAACAGGGGGACGAAAAGAAAGGGATAAATTGAGATCTCTGTCAGACAGAAGTGGATCCCCTCTGCTGTGTCCTTCTCTATTTGTGGGATGGCAGTGATGGATTCCATCTTGTCAGCCCCCTGTGAGCCATCGTGACACTCGGGAGTCACCAGAGGCCCAAAACGTGTGACTCACAGATTCTAAAAGTCATTGCTGCTCCGCGTCTGACTATGACTGGAGACGATGAGTCTCTGATAGGCCTCTGTTACCGTCAATGCCGCCAACAGGCTCTTTAGGCAGCCATTACCAGACCCAAGGTTACACCATTACATGCATCCAGACCTAAGGTGCAGTCATACTCAAGGAGGATGCAGCTGGAGAGTCAGACTCTTAAGACATCATCGGGAACAGAGCAGCGGCACATTTGCAGCAAGCTGTAACAATAAGCTACAGATAGTTTGGTGAACACCTTATCAACTCTTACGTTAATATAGAGTCAAATCCTTCAATAGAGGTGTCCAATTTATTATATGAGTTTTGGGAACAAATTATGCCAAACATGTATTTTTAGTTTCAGCACTAAAGGAATATTAAGTCCTTGTGTGTGCAAGTATTCTTGGCAATAAACCTCTTTCTGAACTTTCAATGCTTGACAGGTTACATTGCATGATGTAACAACACACTTTGGTCAGTAATCAACAAGTATTAATGCTTGAAAGACTACTTATAGTCTCTGTCTTGACACGCGCACATGCAGAAAATAAAAAAAAAAGTTAAAGGTTCATTTTTCAACACCAAGGATGCAAAGCACAACTGAGATTAAGTCCCTTACTGCAAGATAAGAGAAACTAAACAAGCAATATAAAAGAGTGCATATGATGAATAGAGCAGTCTCACAGCCTGAAGAAAGATGCTGCTCCTTAGAAAGATACACTGAAAAGTACAATTTGCATGCAAAAAGCTTTGGCAGTGTGTGTTTGGCAACCTCTCTGTTGTTGTTTTCTGTCTGCTTAACCATGCCAGCCTAGTCCCTGTACACCGAAAACAAATGAGAATCCAAACACCCTCACCATCATCTTGATCCTCTCTGAGGGAGCACTTGGGTTTTTCAGTAAATTATAGCAACACTGAACACAAGAGTGCTGGACAGGGACCGTGTTGATGTATAATTAATGTTGGATATGACTCTAAAAAAATCATCAACTCTTCTGGCTCAACCTAATGCTCCAGAGTGCTTCTATTGACAATCTGTGCAACATTTTTGTTTTTAAGTATGAGCAGTACCGACAGGGTTGTTCCAATGCTGATATCATTATCAGAAAAGCCTCTGGTACAGCCTAAAATGCTGAAGTCCATATCGGCAAGCTCACAAGTCGATGAACCAACCCGATAACATGGAATTTATTCATTAGAGACAGGACCCCTCCCTGTGTAGAAACCTCCTTATCAATATATAATTTTGTCTGCCATCAGGGCACGCAGTCACCTGGGAAAAGCAAGGTTAAATGGCGATCCATCTCTATTATAGACTGAATTATTGAATAAGGTCATGTTTTTTCTTCAAATGTGTGTCACATGTGAATCATGTGTATTGTTGAGCCTTGTCAAAGGAGAATTTCGGTCACTGTTGGGACCAACAATTAAGTTTATCTATTATATTCTGTTTTGTCCTGTGTTGTTGATATTTGTGACTCTGAGGAAAACGGAACCAAACCGGTTGTCTTTGCAGCAGCAGTGCCAACAATAAAGTCACTTGGAAAAAGTTTCTGTTGCCACGTTAACTAAATGTCCTTCCTCTATATATCTGCCAAGTGTCAAACACAAAGCTCACACTGGCCCAAAAACAAAAACATATCTCTTCGGAGGCAGAACTGTTGACATACAGTACGTTTTAGCCACTAGCTTCTGTGCTATATTATACAACAAGTACTTCCGACCAAGCAATCTGATTGGTCAACAAGACATTTCAACCGTGCTCAAATCAGCATGACAGCGTGCCTAACTCATTACTCAAAATATTACTCCGCCAAGTCTGTGTGTACCCATCTCCATGGCAACGTAGTAACTATCAGAACTGGAGCAAAAAAATAAAAAAGTAGGGCTTAAAATTCAAACTTTCTGCCGTAAAATATGTAGAGGAAAACTCGGGAGGTGGGCGCCGCTAGACGTTTCTCTGTCGACTCCAAGAGAGTGAGAGATTGGCGAAAAAATAAAACGGAACTGTCCGAGGAGGACAGCAACAGAGTCGGGCTGCCTGGTGGAGGGAGGGAGAAGGCGAGCGAGGAGCCTGAGATAAACATGCGGGAATTAGTTATCAGCAAACGGGCACGCCACGAGAGAGTGTCCCGCAAAATGATCAGGGCAATGGCGAAACAAATGTACGCCACCGTGAGTGACAGCAGAGATGCAACTTCACTTCCAGAGGGATGCCAGAGAATTCACCGAGAGGCTGTTTGTTCGATTTTCATCCCAGATTTTTGAGAGGAAGGAATTAAAATGCCTTTCCCAAGTTGCCGCCTGGTCCCAAATAAATCCCTTAGTTTGTTAAGTGACTTAAACAAATAAACACCCCAGCTAGTATTTGGTATTTTACGGTAGTTCGGGAAATTCCGAGACCGCGATAAAACAATAACGTCAGCTCAGAGTTGATCATCTGGGACTAGAAAATCCTTTCTGTTGCTAGGTCGTTACTAAGGGCTGGATTATTTGCTGGAGTGGTAAACTGCTTTCCATTACACATATGAGTCTACTGATGTTACTCATATGAGTCTACTGACTGCTGCTTGCGGACCTCAGCGCAAGCGCCTCGGTCCTGATCGCATCACTGTCGTGCTCAAATGACGTTAAAGCACACCCTCTCGGGTAATATTGCTTAATTAAGAGTATGTCAGAATAATGAGGCTGTTTACATTGGATAAACACACAGCAGTACAAAATAACACATTAAGGAAAGACAAAAGCAAGATACATATACATGGTACAATATTTTACTAAACACTATTCTACCTGTGGATGCTAGCATTATGTGGAACTTGCTGGTTCTGGCTGGAAACTCAACACAAGACCCAAGAAAACTCAGACGTCAAAATCCTAAAAGATGCAGTAAACTCCCTATGGACGGATGAAACACAGTATTTTTTTCACTGATAATGCTACACTGCGAACAGGAGGCGAGCTAGTTAGCTGTTAGCTGTTAGCAGATGATGAACAGCAAAGTCCTGCGATGTGTATGGTGAAGAGAAATAACAGCACTGAAGCTAGTAGCTTACAGCTAACGGAGCTAACAAAGCTAACAGGCTGCTTAATGTGACGACACAACGAGTTTACGGTATATAAATGCACTCAATGGCTTCAGCTGCTTCCCGTTTGGAGGTAAAAGTACTTTGAACTGGAATACTTTTAACCAAAAAAATTAAGATGATGCTAATAATGTCAAGAAGCAACATTTTGATTCTGGGACCTTTGACTTCAGAGCGGTTCTGGTCTAGAAGTCCGGGGAATTAAAATTTCCAAACAAACTGTTTAGCATCACATTATAGCAATTCAACAGTGCAATTCAAATTATCATTGAATAATATCATAATTTACCATTAAATATTATTTCAAATGAGACCCGAGAAGTTAGACCCAGACAAAGACACAGACACACTCAGACTGGCACAGACACCCACTCACACACGCACACACCGACAAACACATAAACACACACCCACAGGATGCTAGGAGAGCGGGTGGGGGTAAGGGGGGGAGCCACGAGTCAATAAACCCTGTGTAATCTGTTCCCTTTAGTGGCATAAACCATCTGAGAGGAGATTACAACCGTTCTGCCAAAGTAAGAACATGCGAGTTCCTAATGGACAGAAACACTGAACAGAAACAAACACACACACAGACACACACACAAACACGTGTGCGCACCTTCACACATACTCTATAAAGAACTGTGGAGAGTTAAGAGTAGCGTGCCCCAAGACTGCCGAGAAGTCATGACTATTTTTAAGATGCGGCTGCATGACTTTAATACAGAAAGGCTCTTTTTGACTTTGGGGACAACGAGGCCGAGAGCTACTGAGAGTGAGGGAGAAAAAAAGAGAGTATATTCCTGCATGTTTTTCAGAAAAAGTACTGATTATCATGACAGGCCCACCGTAGACTTGGGCTCCTGCTGAGGTAACCGATGCGCGGCATTGTCAGTTTGTGTGAGATTACGCATCATGGCCTCCATGAGTGGAAGTGGAAGAGCGGAGGGGGTCAGACAGGAGTTGTTGAATGTGTGTGTTCCTCTGTAGAGCTGGAAGGGAGGACGTGTGGACAGGCAAATCAGAGGGCAGAGGGGCTACATTGTGTGTGTGTGTGTGTTTGTGTGTGTGTGTGTGTGTGTGTGTGTGTGTGTGTGTGTGTGTGTGTGTGTGTGTGTGTGTGTGTGTGTGTGTGTGTGTGTGTGTGTGCGTGTGTGTTGGGGGGAAGGAGGGACGAGAGAACACCAGGCAGAGCCGTCACTGTGGAGGGGAGCAGAGCAGACATCTGGCACACAATACAGGACGATACACCCACATGTTAGGAAGAGCCGGTTTAAACGCACGTCATCGGGCTAATTATTATTTATGGATCATCTCAAACTAATTACAGTGCAGTTGTTGTCACAGACCACTGTGTGTTTTGTATGACAACAATCTGTTTCTCTTGTGTCATGATGAGTCTTAAAGCAGATAGCCCTTCTGTTTGTTTTTGACGTGACCGTTGTTAATCAGCGCCTTCATCTGAACTCTATTAATCTAAGAATAAGACAATACTCAGATTATTACGGCTAAACACTTTAGCCAAGTAATCTCACATTAAGGTTGTAATCGGATCAAACATAACTCGATTAACAATGCTGGATTAAGCAGTCTTTACACCTGAATCAAGATAAAGGTTGACGACTTCTAACTGACAATGTGGCAGATTAAAGGCTTGTTTCGCTCAATGTTAGATACGTACGCGAATAAAGACGGAGACCTCTGTCCTTACCCTGCATTCGTTTTTTCCATACTTGTTTTTCTGAAAGCTTTTGGATGCCAACGAAACTGAGCAGTACCACCAGAAATTGTTGGGGGAAGTGTAGCCAATAGTTCTCTCTCTCTCGATCTGTCTCTCTCTCAACACACCCGGTCGAGGCAGATGGCCGCCCATCATTGAGTGTGGTTCTGCTCCGAGGTCTCTGCCTGTTAAAGGGCAATGTCTTTCCAGCGACTGTCGCAAAGTGATCGCTCAAGGGGGCGATGTTGGGTCTCTGTTAATAAACAAATCGAGGAATATGGTTTGGACCTGCTCAATTTAAAAAGTGTCGGGAGATGACTTTTTTTTTGTAAATTTGGCGCTATGCAAATAAAGACTGAAGATGAGCGGGGCCACAATAGAACATGACGAAGGGCTTTGCACAATGGCGGACATCCGAAAGAACTGGAAAATCTCATTCAGCTAAGATTGTGGTGGAGGCGGTCATCATGTTTTTATGTACAGAAACAACTAATTATCATTGGGGTTCTATCACTACCAACTCATAAAATGAAAAATACATAAATGTGTCGCATATCAAATGCATTTGTCATGCAGTGAGCTAGCTAATACACTGAGCTGCTCTTTAAATATGATGTATGGATGGGAGCAGCCTTTTATCATGATGGTTGAGTGTTTTTGGAAGATCATAAAACCTGGTGCACAACAACTTCCTCATCTGAAATATTCATCTGCTGTCTGCCTTCTGTCTCCTTGTTTGGTTTCAGGAACTTCTACACTGTCTCCCCTAGTGTTTTTGTTGCTGTTAAACTTAACCATACTTAAATCATCTTGATCCTGCTTTTTTTTATTGTGGGTGTGTGCCGGTACACGGGCAAACACAAAAAAATAAGGGTGGCTGATCTGACAAGATTGATCCTGAAGATCAAGGAAAATCCTACAGATTGCTGTACTCTGTGTCCACTTACTTCTGTGTCCGAACTTGCCCTACCCTCATTGACTAATGGAGCTCTGCCAAAAAAGAACTATGTTTAATTCGATATTGTTTTATCGGTACGGAGAAATTAATTGGATTTCAAGACTGGCTGGAGACTACGGAGCATTTCAAAACTGAGAGGAATGATGACAGTTTAGATCGTCAATCATAACGCTTTTAAATAAATCAGGGTGGCTGTAGATCAGGAAGTACAGCAGGTCGTCTAGTAATCGGGAGGTTGCTGGTTTCGAATCCCAACTGCTCCTAGCTGCATGTCAAAGTGCCCTTGGGCAAGATACTGAAACCCCAAATTGCTCCTGATGAGCAGTTGGCACCTTGCATTGCAGCCTCTGCCACCAGTGAATTTGTAAGTCGCTTTGGACAAAAGCGTCTCCTAAATGCCTTGATAAATGTAAATGTAATATATATTTTGGCCAGATCGCCTGCCCCTTAACCAACTCAGTTCATCAGCTTCTGAGAACAAGACATATTACATTTTTAGCTTAGTAGCCATCTTATTCCCTTGGCCATGATACCTTGCAAATTATGCGTGCGACTTGCAGCCCATCTTGTCTCTTGACCAGAAGCAGCGTTTTCCACGGTAAAGGGCAGTAATGCTCATTCCTACAGCAATTAGTACGACTCATCATTCATTCATGACAATCTAGGTTCGCAACTTTGTAGAGTAAATACTACTAACACCATTATGATTGCTAAGACCATTTAGCTAATGCTTCCAATGGCATTGCATCAGCTATTATGATAGTTTTCTACTTATGCTAGTTCCGCTGAGCACCCATCACAGTTTCCTCAGTAACCTCCGAGGGAAACCTGCGTTTATTCAATAATCTCTCAAATAATATTGGCGTCCTTTCTTATCATTTACTGTTTTTTTCTTTTGGTGTTTTAGTGTTATTAGGGAGTTGCCGATATCAATATATAGGCCAATTTACACACATTTTTTATAACAATCCACTCAAATGTGGTTATCAAACGCTTGTGATAAAGACATGTAATGGAGGCAGGATATTTTACAGTAAGCTGTATTGTCTAACATGACATCAGTTCACTGAAACAGTCAACTTTACAAGGAATTCAATAATTATAAAGCACTCCAGTCTCCAATCTTTTTACACATCGTTATCCCAAAAAACGTTTTTTTTTTTTTTTATATCAGTGCATACAATGATATCTGTTATAGGCCCATATTGGCCGATAATATCGGGCTACTCCTCTATCAGTTGGGCTTGAGTTTTTTTTGTGTTAAAACTAAGGAACTACTACTAAATCAGGCTAACCACAGGCAGTTATAAGAACTATATTGATATAAGCTACAATCAACAAATCCCTTTATTCACTACAGAATATTCCTACTATCATTGGCTCAAAAGTCACCATGCATCTGGATACAAACCTGGCAAACAAACAACATGTGAACCCGTATTATTAGCTTTAGAGTTTCATCTCGATCCAGTATTCAGAGTTACTTGTTTGCACGCAAGCCGACTGATCCTCGGCTCTGACTTCACACCGAATAAAGACAAACATGGCATGCAAGTGAATGCACGGGGTGACTTCATGAAACACACACTGCAG
This sequence comes from Diplodus puntazzo, assembly GCA_963678695.2. Taxonomy (NCBI): domain Eukaryota; kingdom Metazoa; phylum Chordata; class Actinopteri; order Spariformes; family Sparidae; genus Diplodus; species Diplodus puntazzo. The sequence continues at coordinate 17,627,657 of OZ023155.1, read as the reverse complement.
GCACAGGCTGGCTCAGCTTCCCTTCGTTAAAGTGGCTGTCGGAGGCGATATAGTAATCCTGTTTTAATGGCCGTGCCCCTTCCCCCACCATGAAGTGATGGCCCCAGACATACCGCCGCGCCTCTCTTAAGGGAGAAGTGTCAAAACCAAGTCACCACTGTGTCCTTCGCAAAACACATTTGACAACAGTCACGAGCTAAAGAGGAGAAAAAAAAACGATCCTTTCCCTCGTGTGATGACTTCTGAGATTCAGTCAGGTGTGTTTCCACAGTGCATGTGAAGTCATAGAGCCATTTGTTCCTACATATAGGACGAACTCCCCGGGAGCCATCTCAGACAGTCATTACAATAAACCAGTGTTTGTCTTCTCACTGTAAAGTAATGTCAATCTGCGAGGATTATACCTCATGTTTAATGTTATCTATGTGGATTACAGAAGAAGAAGAAACTGAATGTGCCCTTTGTTTGAATAATGAGAGCCTATAATTAGACTCCACATTACCCTGCTGTGTAATGTTTTTTTTTGGATTTTCCATTTTTAACTAATGAGGCTCCAAATATCAATGAGCAAAAGGAACAGATTTACAGTTTACCTTATATGACCCAATAATCCTAATCTGGTGTGATAGTGCCTGTCATGTTGTCAAAAGCCAGATAAGATTGAATACATTAATATAACCCTTTGGCCCCTGATATCAAGCAACAAATGCCCCAAACGATTTGTCAATTAATGGGTTACTCAGCTGACATGAAATCAATTGATGTGAGAAAAAGAATATTCAAGAGATTTATAATGCCATGAGCCCAAACATTTTGTATTACCAGCTTCTTGTAGGGGCTGCAGTTCAGGTTTATTTAGATTTTTTGGTGAATCTGACTATTAGTCTTGATAAATTGACTTGTTGTTTGAGAGCAGAATGTCAAGAAATAGTAGAAAATGCTCATCACAAGTTTCTACACACTGATGTGTTGTCTTCAAATGTCGTGTTTTGTCTTACCAACTGTCCCAAAACAATAAAATGTGTAGTATATAAACATACTAGACAAAAAATCAGCAAATCCTCAAACTCCCAACCAAATTCCAACCAGGGACGGTTATAGCTGTAACTGTTTCTAATGACAATTTAATCAACTGGGTCTTTGTAATTGTAAAGTGAATACATTTTTGGTTTAAGGCTGTCACAACATCAGATTTTCACAACATGATTATTGTGGCCAAATGAAATCAAGATAACGATGCTATTGTAATATATAGAACATTTAAATAAAAAGAAAAATGCTATCAGTCAAATCCATCCTTAACTTTGTTAAATGTTTGCTTTGTCTATTTTTTGGCAAATGCATTTTGCCCAATGCAAGTGTAAGATGGAGAGAGAGTCCGTGTACAAACAGACATTATACATAATGAACAGCAAATAGTAGGGATGGACTGATGTCGGGGCGAATATTCAGCATTTTTTCGATTAACAATATTGTTCCGATTTTGTCAGATTGCAATCAAATAAATTAATTCAAAAAAGCAATACTTTCGCTCTGATGCAGCATCATTTCTCTGCCCGCAGACAGCACTCGGTGGCCTCTGACTGGTCACAGGAATCAATAGAAGGAAAAGTAAAAACCTGTCAACACTGAACAATCTGAATCTGCAAAGAAACTAGTGACTAAAGTTTACAAATAAATGTAGTGGAGAGGAAGAAAAACAGAAAACAGAAATACTTAAGGAAGTACCTCAAAATTGCACTTGAGTTCAGTGCCTGAGTGAATTGTACTACTGGTTATTCATATTTTTACTGCAAATGTATATCGGTTCCAAATATCAGTTATCGGTACACATGGTTACTAACAACATCGGAATTGGTATGAGCCCTTAAAAAAACATATCAATCGATGCCTCGTGAAAAGGCAACCAGATACATTGAAAAACAAAATCGTCCACAAGTTAAAACATCTGCACTCTAATATTCACCGGATATTATCATCATCATGTGTATTATTAACACCATGTCCATATTTCATTTTCTAATATCAGTATCGGTATCTGGTTTTAGTCTGCTGGTTAGAAAAAGAAAACCTGGATCACCCTGGTTTCTGGAAAACTTGTGACGGCTATTTTTAAAATGCTTGCCGCATGTTTTGCTTCATTAGACAGCCAATAGATTGCAGGACATGAGCGGACAGGGAGATGACAAACGACATGCAACAAAGGTCCTCAGCTGGACTCAAACTGGACTCATTACAGTGCGTGACCCGCGCCTTAAACCCTGCCAGGATGCCCAGTGAGAGAGGAGCATTTTTCAACATGTTCTAGTGTTTTGTTTGTTTTTTTAGATCAATTGATTTGTTGATGAGCTTAAAATCGATCAAGAGTTGAATGTAAAGCAAAACCAATGATGATAACAAATGCTAGAAAATAATGACATAAGCTTAGCAGCATATGAGTAAGAGTGGAGCTAAGTTAGATGGGTTAGCCTGATTATTGGGCCCAATATTCAGCAATTTCTGATTATTAGTATCTGTGATTTTTCTGTCAGATTGCAGATGAAATACACAGATTTAAAAATGTGCTGCTATTAACTTAATGTATCAAATACATGATGTGGAGAGGAAGTTCAAAGTAGCAGGAAATGGAAATACTCAAGGAAGGACCTTGAAATTGCACTTAACTACAGCAGGTAAATTGTACTACTGGTTGTATGCAAATGTATACTGGTTCCAAATATCGGTTGTCCCCACACACGATTACTAATATCTGACTAACGTACATCTAATCATCATTATTGGTATCAGCCCTGAACAAACATATTAGCATACAGCAGCAGGTAGAGAGCAGCTAGGTTTGATGGGTAAACGTTACGATTATTGTGGCCGATATTCTGCGTTTTCTGTTAATCTGTGATTTTAGATTGCGCATAAAATGAATAGATACAAAAAATGCGCTACTTTGGCTACTTCGTGCTCAAGAACCGCACTTTGAAATTGCACTTCATGTCATCACTGGTTGTTTGAAATCCTGACACAAAGAGTTTGCTTTTAAGGTTAACACCAAATATCGGTCCCAAACATCGATTTTCAGTCTCCTTGATTTTCTAATGATCGGTCTCCTACCTGAAAAAAAAAGCCATATATCAGCCGAGTAAACAACATACTTTGATACGAATCAAGCTAGCTGGAAACACAGACATACTGTAAAAAGCAGCCAATGATAAAGAACCACTTAACATCACCTCTCTGCGCACGGTGAGCTAAGCGGGCGGCACGAAGCTACTGAATAAGTGATCAGCGGAGAAATCAGCCGACATTTTTTTCCCCCTTACTACATCAGATCACAAAAATAGACCTGAGAGCAGACACAAGAGAGAGAGAGAAAAAAAAAAAGAAAAATCACACTTGGAGCACATGAGCGATCGCGGAGAGATTCTGAGGGAGGGGGAGAAAAAACAAAAAACACACACAATGTATCGGACGGCGCGCGGCATTGTTGTTGTGAATACACCTGCTCTGCGCTGTCATCCTCTGTCACCCTCAGCAGCGGGTCAGAACAAACACACAAACACAGCAAACAACAACACTGTGCAACCATCCTCCTCTTGAAGCGCCTGCTGTGTGTGGATGGACACCACCAGCGTGAATATGTAACAGTTGTTGAAGGCAAAGAGAGAGAAAGAGAGAAAGAGAGAAGGAGAGAGATGGAGGCAGCTTCGACTTCCGCCAACAGCTGCTCGGCTTCAACTTCGAACGAGAAACAGGCAACGAAGAAGAAGAAGAAGAAGAGGAGAGAGACGGAGAAGGGTGGAGGTGGTGATGGTGTGGGTTTTCTCATGACAACAAAGCTAAGGAGCTAATTTTGAAGCCGTTTTTCCTACACGGGAAAACACGCACTACCTTTTTTGCCACTCACACGCGCGCACCAACACACGCTCCCCATCCTCACGCGCACCTCCTCCTCCTTCCCTCTACTCACCACAGCTGTCTCTTAGTGGGCAGGCAGTCTTTGTTGGAGGCTGTCACTCCCATGGCCATCTGCATCACCGTGATGTATTTCTGGTACTTCATGTTGTCCTCCTTCGCCACCACTGTTACCGCAACTACTACAACTGCTACTACAACAACTACAACAACTACAACTACAACTACTTCTACTTCTAGGAATCCGCGCGCCACAAAAGCGGCACAGGTGAGCGTGCATTCAAATGTCTGTTATTGTCCCCTGGCGCCCGAGGAGGCATCTCCAGAACCGAAAGCGCCATTTCCACGTCTGGAGGAGAGTTGACAGGGAGAACGCTCCCCGAGGAGCTCAACGAAAGGTACCACGCCGCCGCGACCCATGTCTCTAATCTCATTAGAGCTCAGAATAGATTGGCTAATCCATTCAGTTTTTAGTCAGGACCGGGTCATTGTTGTGGTTCGTCTCCCCCCTCCCCTCTCAGTCGCGTCCACTTTGTTTTTTTCTCTACTGTTTGTCTCCCCCTTTCTTTCTTTCCTTGTCTATTTTTTTCTTCTTCTGTTTTCCCAAAAGAGAAAGAGACAAACAGGAGTCAGAGCTAGGATGCAGCGGCGGTGGCACCCAGGCGTCTGCGAGGTAGGAAAGAGAGTGAGCGTGTGTCCAACCAGAGAGGGAGAGAGAGCAGGGGAGTGACAGAGGAGGAGGAGGAGGAGGAGGAGGAGATAGAGGCAGCAGCAGCAGCAGCAGCAGCAGCAGCAGCAGCGATGTGCTGGCTTAACAGAGGGGGGAACCTAGCCTACTACTGCTGAGTAATATCTCAGTTGCACATTTGGAGGCAACGTTTTCAATGTTTTTTATAGTGTTTGGTTTTTTTTTTGGTGTCATTTTTTTTGTCAGGTTTGGTCCAGGATTTGGTTTTAAGGGTTGGTGGGAAACACTTAAAGAAAACTGGAGCACAGAGAGGATGGAGAGGAGTGAAGCAACAGCAGCGTGAAAAAAAAAAGAAAAAAAAAGCAATACAACACCAATTCCGAGGTTAAAATATATAAAAATGCCGACTCACTGAAGGCCAAAAGGAAACCTGGATCCTGAAGAGGTCCAAAAAACATCATAACACACAGACACATGTACTCCCACCCCTGCCATCCTCATACAGTATATGTATATTTCAAATGTTCTATTAAAACGAAATATTTCTGTACTTGTGATCTATAAAATGTGTAATATGATCACACGGATCCATTTGTAATTTGTAAGAATTGTAGCTACAGCAGTACCTCACTGTTATTAATGCAAAACCCACAGCCACAATAAATCTCAGTAGTTTCTGCAAACCATGTTTATGTTGGAACTACGTGACGCCGAGTACAACAACCACCTATCACAGAATAGATATGATCAGCTACAGCTTAATGACCCTTTAAGGAATAAAAAGGGTGTTTTTCTTTTTGGTTGTACAAACACTCAACCATAATTTCACAACATAAAACTTGATATAAACTGGAAATATGTTTATTCTAATAACACTTATGCAATAGAATTCAATGTCTTGAGGCAAGTGTGCACAATTTAATAGATGCCAGTATAACACTGCAACCAATTTGATGTTGTGACATCGCTGTGCTAGTGGTCTGGTAAGGTTTGGAGACAAACATCACCTCTTTAGGCTCAGGGAAAGATCATGTTTTAGCTTTCCTGCTTCTGTTGCCACAAACACGCACGGACATTTCTTAAAGTCTTAAAAATAACATCTGGTTTTGTCACCACTAACACGGTTGGAAAATGTCCCGACCCAGTGGTTTCAAGCAAATGCTGAATGTTTATCGTTCTCAGGCTTGGCAGTCGAAACACCATCACCATCCCCTCCCCCCACTGATATTGGAAGTCAGCTCATGTAACTGTAAGATGAACGTTAAAAGACACGCGTTTTTGACGTTTTTATTATGCATATGACACGTACAACTTTGATGTACCCGTGGTTTGCAAAAATGTTAAATGACAACATTTTATTCTGACGACTGTGCTGATTTATGTGTTGCACCGTCATTTGTACTGCATCTTTTCCTTCATCTTATTTTATCTTATTTTACTGTGTATTTTATCCCACAGTGTATAAAGTATAATACTGTATATTTGTACTTTTTTATTATTATTATATATCATATTTCGGGTGGTTTAGTAACAGCATCTCTGTCGTCCACTAGAGAGCACTGACAAGTTTACTTTTCAACTGTAAAATGTTGGTCTGAATTATTTAGAAATATAATTGAATGAACGCTAAACATATTTTTTTCTTATATATGTATATATATATATATATATATATATATATATATATATATATATATATATATATATATATATATATATATATGTATGTATGTATGCAGTTTTTTAGTATTGTTGAGTTTTGTGTACCGGGGTGTGGGTTCCTGATCATGACTCCGAGCCGTAGTTGATCTTTAGTTTCTCACTTATTTATTTATATCTCACAGAACATCTCGATTAACACCGGTGACTTCTTTGACAGCCCGACCGTAAACTGAATCGTAACCATGGAGACACCGAACAGGACTCTAATATCACCTTAGGAACTCCATACAATTGCACACTTCAATTTCATGTGAACCACTACATTTATGTAATTCAGTTAATAATAATAATATTCTATTTTCATACACCACATTGAGAAAGCAGTCAAATGTATTTCCCTATGTATATCAAGAATCTGGCCACAAAAACTTCCTTCTGGTTGAATAAAGCTTTATCTTCTTTTCTGTCAAATCAACAGAAGTTGTTTGTGTCTCATTCAACTACTGACCTTGTTGCTTAAATCTCAATCTCCTTAAGTAGCCGCACGGTGCTACTCTGCAGGTTTAACTGAACGAGGAGGCGAGTCACCATGATCTTATTGGCGGCTCAGTGAAACTGAGCCAAGAAAAGCTAATTAAGAAACTGCTCAGACAGGATAGAAGAAAACAGAGCGCTTATTATTTTATGAAGCGAATACGCTCGTATAAATACATAAAATGTTTGCTACAACAGCTGGCAGCAATGAGAGAGAACAACATTTTCAAAGTTTTCCGAGAGATTAACGAACTTGCCTTTATTCTTTATCACGAGTGCATTCTCTTACTGCCAATCGTCAGAGTGATGTAAGGTTCATGTTACCTTTCCTCACCCTTTGGGGGTTCAGTGATTGATTCAGTGTCAGATTTGAATGCCCATTAAACAGGAGTCTTTAGTGAGTCCTGAAGGACGGGAGGGCGTCAGAGGAGTCCGTGTGCATATGATCTATGGTAACGTGCCTCTCTGTGTGCTGGTATGTTTACATCTGCATGTTATGTTGCATGTTTCTTTAGGACTGTAGGGTGATAAGGAAGAGCGTGATGTAACCATAAAGACTCCTTCTGTGTAAACCCCTTTGGGCAGGACCATTAACCTTTAAATAAGTTGGCAGTGAGGCTGGAGAGCATCCCGGGTTTTTTTTTTTTTTTTTTTTTTTTTCATACAATGAAACTGCACCATGAGGTGAGACAGCACATCTCTGTCGCTGTATTTACATATTTGTTCCGACTAATAAACAGAATGAAGGAAGGGAGAGCCGCGGTGTATAAACCACAGTCGACTTGAGACGGCCCATGCGCCGGAAAAAGTAAATCTAGATATAAACTCTATCTGGAACGAGTGACACCGTGATAAAATTGCCAAGGAGAGAAGTCAGACAGGCAGGTAAGTTGTGTTGGATGGGGCAAGCTGGTGAGCAGCTGGTGGGGAAGGTCAGCGGGGGAAACTGCTGTTATCAGCACTGCTTGATATTGGCACGTATGAAAACAACAGAAAAACTCACCAAAGAGAATCACCTCGCCTTTCCTCTGACTCCTCTCATGTTTGTTTACAGTTCTTGGAGTTGCAAAGAGGATTAAGTGAACACACACACACACACACACACACACACACACACACATACACACACACACACACACACACACACACACACACACACACACACAGAGGCACACCAGTGGCCTGAAGGAGACAGAGGATGGAGAGGTCACCGCAGCAGTGATATGGTCTTTAGCCAGGAGGACAGTTGAGACTGTGAATGACGCACAGCCCGCAGCTCACTGTCAATACTCTCTTTAGTCTCTCTTTATAACAGAAAATTAACTGCTATTTGGTGAAACTGGCTTTGCAAATTGACACCATATCCTCAACAATCAAAACCGATCCTCCTCCGCACACCCTTCCCGTCCGAGCGCTCAGTGTGCAGCATGTGCCAACTTCTTTCTGTGCTAATTTCGCTGGCCTCCAACATATGTCCGGCTGAATGGTTCAGTTATGTGTCAACATCTGCTTGATAAAACTACACCAGGAGTCTCTGTCATCGTTTTTATATGCACTGATATAAATGGCCAGCTCAAAACACAGCTGTCATCGTTCTGATTTTTTTACGACGAGCAAGAGATGGAGAAGAACCCTGGATTGGTTGAAGAGTGAGATTTCCCTCAGGAGCAGCAACCATCCAAATGTGTTGATCCCCCCCTCACCATAAATTACACTATCCCCTGGCCCCTGGCCACGATTAATCACATGACCACAGCAGCCAGATTAAATCTGTAGCCTTGGACTGTTCTCCTGTCTCACTCTCGCTCTGCCTCTCTTTCATGCACGAGGCACACAAATAATCAACAAGCACACACACGGCACACAACATCAGCTGAGCACATCGTAACGTATGTAGTGACAAATAAACAGGTTACAACCACGAGTGTGCCATCACAGAAATGAGTCACCGTGTAGATGGTGTGTCATCATCCACCTGTTCTGTGTCACTGTCTGTAGGCTACAGCCCCCGATGCTGTTTGCAGCCTGTAACTCAACACTTCACTGCAGAGCTTTAATTTTTTCACGGCCAGACCTGCATCGCCACGGCAACACTGGCTCTGGGCTTGTCCCTGACACTCGATATGCTTTCATATTTCAAGAAAGAAATTATGTAAGTTAAACAGGTATGACATAAAAGAGACTTTTACTTTCATAAAGAGCAGAGGCAATTATTTACAGGTCTACAGGGAAAAGCAAGGCAGTATATATTGCATTGTGGGTGATGTAGTTAATGTAAAAAGCAATCCACTGGTGTAACATTGCACTGCTATAAAACTGTTGGACTCATTAAGGACAGTTTACCTCTTTTATTTCACACATTCTTATATTTTTTCTAAATGTGGTTCCTTCTTTACTTACCCACAATGCACCTGGTCACTGAGTGACATCACTGGAGGCAATTAGCTTCCACAAATTTATACTTATACTAGATTTCTTTCACACATGCAGTTGTACTCCCCTGGACCTGTTATGTGGAGGTACCCCATTTTTCAGTCGATTTTCAAACATTAATTACTAACGGTTGAATGGACGAGCTTCTTCAATGTGAAGATCTTCTGTTTCTATGTGTCTTTTGTAGCTAAACTGAATATTTCTGGGTTTTTAGACAGTTACATTATGAAATTGAGATGGACATTTTCCCCTATTTTGTTATGTTTTATAAAGGAATTCATTAGGTAATCAAGAAAATAATCGCTGGACAGTTCATAAGGAAAGTCATTGTTAGCTCCAAGCCTATTTTCTTATGATGGTCTTTGATATGAATACAAAATGGAAAAACACATGATTATTCATTTTAGTTGGTGTCAGTTGTCACTTGACGTCCCAAACTTGAATCTTTACAATGTACTGAAATACATGCTGGTGTTTACAGCATGCCTATTAGACTAAATGTGTCTTTGTACCAAGCCTGCCTTTTCATTTAGACAAGCTTGGAAGGCTCAGAAAGTGTTGCTAAAAATGGGACACTGAATTAAGTAGCGGAATGTCACTATGGAGAACATCCTCTGTTTTATAAATTTGAATTGTAAATGGGCTAAAATTAGATCTGAGATAACGCTGGGTTCATCTTCGCACTGATTTGGGTTGCAAGACCATCTAATAATGGTGTAATGCTGAAGTGATATAATGCTATTCTGTATTACAGAGGCTATAGTCATTATGGTTATTTTCATGCAATCTATTTGGATTTGAGAGAGAAAATACAGGAAAAGCAACAGATGTGATGTAAGTAGGGGGTCCAGCTCGAGCTAATTCGCAGCGCCGGTCCCACTTTTGGAGTGGAAAAGAAAAAATGTCAAAAACAAAGTGCAGGTCTGCGCTGTAATGTAAAGCGGAAAGGAGCTATAGCTGACAGCGGTATCTGCGTGATAAAAAACCCGCCTGTGACGTGTGTGAGACTTACCAGAGAGCAGTGATGTGATAAGAAGAAACACATGGACCGGCAGACATGGGAGCTGCCGAGGATGCATTAAGCATATGAATCAGCCAAGGGTAATGCAATATGTAAATGAAACAGTAGTTGAAGTGAACGTGCCTGCTGTTGTTTCAAAATTGCATGTTAGGAGCAAGGGGCACGACTCGGTGGTAACACATGCGCACGCTATATTGTTTTTTTCCTCTCGGTCTGAGCGCTCTATCTCAGGAGGAGAGGGGGGGAGATGTGGACAGAATTGCTACTTTGTTAGCCCCAAAGTCAAGTCGAGTTAAGTAACAGGTAGATTTCCGTTAAATACCCAGCGTCACACAGTTTTAGGGTAGAGCACGGAGGTGGTGAGGTGATGGAGGTGGAGCGGAAAAAAAGCTAACAGAGGGGGAGACTGGGAGCGAATGCCAAGAGCCCTGGATATTAAATGACTGCTGTTGCTGCTCGGACAGTGATTTATGGTTCAGCTTCCGAGGTGTAGGGTGTGTGTGGGGAGGGAAAACAAGGACGGTTCCACATGAAGGGGGATATACATGTAAACAGATATTCCACGCGACGTTTGCAGAGAGAACTGAATTTTCATGGCAACTCCGTGCGCGAGTCTATACATCAGAGTGTGTTTATAGACAGTGTTACCTGACAGTGAGGTGAGGCTTTGTGCTCCTGGGCCTTCCAGTCAGCGGGGTCTGACACCAGCAGCTTCCTCCCCTCCTGCCCTCCCACTGTCACCTTTATTAACAGTCTGCCAGGTGGAGACTTTCTTTCCTAAGTGTCCCACTGTAGCGTCAGATTTGCTGAGGTAAGTGATGAGCCGAGGCACAAAGAGCCTGTGGGAGGGAGGCAGCTCTACCCTCCTGTTCAAAAAGCACTGTTTACAGGTAACACAGAGCGGCAATATACACTAGTTTAAGACAGTACAATACAAAGCACCTCAGTGTCGGGTGGTCTGCCCTGTTGCTAACATCTGCGTTAATACAACCTGGCTGCCTTTTAGTCTACCATCTAGGGGTTGGACTTGTTTTCACAAGAGCTGCGCAGTCACATGATGACAAAATTTGCCTCCATGCTTAAGACTTTTGAATAAAGAAATATTGTGTCCCGTATTATGGAAACACTCTTGATGTGACAACGGATTAGGGTTGGGCTGGTGAACAACACCAACATCCAGGTGCCCTACCAGAGAGCACAATGAACAGCTCATTAGTTGTTTTTATTATCATTGCAAGTTATTTTTTTTTTCCAATTAATCTTGCCCAGTTGGGCGAATTTATATGCTTGCTTAAATTTGTGGCAGCTGTGTTTCTTTTTCTGCGGGCTGCTGTTAATGTGCTTCTTTCTATCATGCCGTTTGTTATTCACAGTTTTCTTAGCTAAGCGTCCTCTTTGTAGGTAGTCGACTTACTTTGTTTCAAGCTTCAGAGGCTGAATGCAGCACGGACATGTGGTGTGGAGACGAAGACGCTTTTAAACCAAGAATGGGAATGTATGTATATTGGTGGTGATGGGAGATAGAGAAGGTTGCTGTCAGAGCAACAGTACATGGCATGACAAGCACATAGAGAATTATTGATTATCTATATTGGCTGAAAAAATCCATATCCTGCATTTGTAGTAACATTCTTGGTCTGTTACACTGTTTTAAATGCAGGAAACCAGCGGAAATAAAACATTAACAGCTCCTATTACCAAATAGTCTGGCACACAGCATTGATCAACATGGTGAAAAAACACTGGTTAAAAAAACAAGATATAATGTTTTAATTACGAGGGGTGAAGGTGGGCAGATTTTCAGGTTAGCTGTTTCCCCTCGTTTGCAGCCTACATGCTAAGCTAAACTAATGAGCTCTTGGCTGTAGCTTAATATGTAATGGAAAGATATGAGATTAACTCTCCCATTCTCAAGAAAACAAACCAATAACTACCAAAAATTTTCTATGAGGTTTCTGTTCTAAAACCTGCCACGCATTGTTCCCAGGTTCAATTTAAGAAAGGGCATTTTTCATAGTGTTAGCAGCCTGTTTAAATTCCACATAGCGTTTGTGGCCCACAGAAAACCGAGAGTGAAAGATTAGAATGTGTGTGCATTTGCGCGGCCGTTGCTTCTTTGACAGAAACTATTACTGCTGTTTAACATCTTCTGTTAGATTAAGTAGATTAAAAGTCATGATATGAAGTCATGAGAGCTCCTTACTTAGAAAATCCACATGCCCCTCTTGGGAGGTACAGAAGATCTCCACTGCCTGAAAAAAAATACAAGGAATATAGAGGTAAGTATCAGGCGAGTTATGGGATAAACTCCCCGGTCTTCAGTCTAAACCCCCTCGGCTCAACCTTCAAATAACACCCCTGGGGTATTAAGCATTTGCTGAATGACTTGGCAAAAGAGATGTTACAATCCATAGATTTATGTTACTTAGTGAAGGTTGACAGAGCGTACTGGCTGTTTTTCAGCGATGCCCTGCTTGACATTCCCACACAGACACACCTGGGAGCTCCTCAGCAGAGCCACAGTCCTCAGACTGAGGGCTGTTAGATTCACTTTTATATGAGACTATAACAGCTTGACTCTGATTTACTTCATCCTTTTATCCACTTTTCTTTAGCACACAGTTATACAGTAATTATCTTAATCCTTGTGAGACATGGAGTGGTTTTATTTTCTCTACAAACCGTGCATGTAGTTGTGTTTGTGTATGGTACAGCGCTGTAGGTGCTGCCATGCGTGTGCTGTGAAGGCTGTCGCTGTGCATCTAATCACAGCAATCTCAGCCAAGAGTGAAAATAGACTATTACACCATCTGTGTGTGCATACATTCAAGTAAGAGAGGGCCATAAAAGTTCCAGTCTTATCCCTGTTGCACAGCTAAGTATCCTGTTGTGCAGATTCGAAATGAAGTCCCATTTGTAAAGATAATGATGCTGGTGGCAGATATTACATTTGAAAAATAAATGAAGGAAAGACATCAGATTGCTCAGATTTGTGCAGCATCATTAACTGAGGCGAGCTTTATGAGCTTGATGAAGGTCTCTAACCAAAGTGATCCCAGTATTTTAAGGTCGCTGGTCAAAGACTTGTGATTAATGTGCATATGCAAGGGTTGACTACAAGCAAAGATTAGTCATAGAGCAATAAGCAAAAGTAATGAAGCTTATATCAGGGTGTGGGTTCTTTCTGTAACCACAAACAGCTAAAAAAGAATATATGTTCATTGCCTTTTTCACTGTGCATTGCTGCTAAATGAAGCTTTCTTTCTATCGGCGTTGGAAAGTCTGTACTCAACCGCGACTGCAGTTACATCACTGAAATATTACTTAATTACAAGTAAAACTAGTGGTCTTTAAATAATTATTATGTCTAAATTACTCCCAGCTCCTGCTCTCTTCTGCTCAGTGGCCATGGTAACCTCTCCAAACCTGCACCAGCTGCAGAGCTGTATGTCAAGGTTTTCATTGGTTTCAATATTAATTCAAATTGTACACACTTCTCAATCATGATTTTGAAAGAAACTAAGCAGAGTTAATGATGCTATGCACACTTAAGTATGAGCAAAATTACAGACATGAAAAGACACCCGGAATAGTACAATTACACTAATATGAGCATTTGTAATTAGTGCCTTCCACTCCTGCTTTCTACTGTCAGAACATTAAAGTCTTCGTTGTTCATTTACGCACTCAGATTTCTGTCTCTTAAAGGCTACAGGGTCATGGTAACAACTGACTCCATTATTCATACCACAGATAAGTTATTAGCTGGAGTCTTTAGATGCAGCTTACTGTGACAGAATAAACATTAGGCCGCTGGCTTTGAAACTGAGTTGAGGTATAAATAATGATGTGACATGTTGATCTCGTTAGGCCCTCTGGAGTCGTCTCCTCTGGACATCGATTAGCTGTATAAAGTACAAAAACATGTGTAAGGGTTATATTCTTTCTGCAGAAACCCAGCGACCTCCAGTATCTACCTTTGTTGTAACAGTTTCCGATAAAATGTTGGTGTAAAGCAAAAATAACTGGGCAAAACATAAAAAAAACAAACACAGCTGTATATGTTGTTTTTTTCTTTCAAGTGCAGAAACCCAGTGTTGACACAGAACACACAAGCTGTGCTTGAGATTCTTTCAAAATGATACTCTGTGGTCTGGCAGTTAATTATCAGAGTGAACGGGCAAACCAAACAGCGAGGCCAGGCAGCTCGCATGTTCAAAATGAAGCACGAGAAGGGAGAAGTCAGACAGTCCTGTGAGAGCCCACTGGACTGGAGTGTGCATGTCTCTGATGTATGTGTGTGCATCATTGAGTCCTTTGACTTTCATTGCCATGTCTCGACTGTGTGGTGAATTTGTTTCATAACAAGACATAAACTTTAAAACCCTCTTCTCAATACACACAAGCGAAGCGCTTTTGAGAGCAACACATAATTATAGTTATGGAGTGTTTGGCAACTATCTCGCTCTTAGAATAAGAAATGTCTGTCTGTTATAAGCCCCATTGCTACAGGGAGGGACAGTTAGGCCATTTAAAGGTACGAAGACACAGTGAGGGATCATTGCTGTTCTGCCTTTGACCCAGCAGGAAGAAGAGTGAGCAGGTTAGAGGTGTAATGTGTCGATAACATGTTGTGTGTGTGGGAAACCACCACCAGCATATAAACAACACCTAGACGCTATTAGTAGCTACAGTAACTCAAAGTGAAGCTCAGCTGAAAATGCCGTAATTGGGGGCAGAATGAGGTCCTTCACCCTCCGAGCAGAGGACAGGACGACACGCCATCTAGAATCACACACTGGGGTGGTGTTATGCTGGTGTTGTTTGATCCCGTGTCAAAAATAAAAAAGCAGGCAGAATGAAGTATCTTTGTTTTGCTGTGTTGAAGGAGCTTATGATACAGATATCCCTCGGTCAACTTTGAAACAAGGTGGCGCATCAACATGTAAATTTTTGGCCTTTCAAAATTTGACCTTTTTACGTATACAGTACACCCACTTCATTTCTCTTTCATTTGATGTGAAGTGGCTGTGGCTCAATGTGTCTCCAGGCCACAGTAAAATAAAGCGTTTTTCTGTGGCCTTGGAGACACACTAGAGACCCCGCTCTGAAGTCACAGCCAGAGTTATATCACATGCTACCTTTTGTCAAAGTCACAATGTTGCAATCAAGTTTCAAGTCAGGCCAGTCCAATAAGGATGGGTGGATGTGCTAAGTTAGTGTACAGTGCTGCACCATAATTATGGTAATCTCAGTATGCTTAAGTCTGAAAAAAGGAATACTTTCTGCTTTCTACTTTACAACTATGGCTTCTCACAGAGTCAGTACTGGTAATTGTTTCAATTTCTCAGGTCATCAGTCAATCAAAGAGCTACTTTTTTTTCTTAATCATTAAACAGTTACAGTGCACATATCATGTATATACAAGTCTTATTTATTTCTTACCTTTTAATTAAATTGTTTATTTTTTACTATTATTATTGTTTATTGTTATATTGAACTGTCCTTTGGCTGCGGTGACTCACAGATTTCTCCATTTGCGGGAATAATAAAGGAATTACGATTCTGAATTCTGATTCATTTATCGGTTAGTTACCGGTTAATGGATTTCAGTTAATCAAGAGCAAAATAAACCAAAACTGATGTCTGCACTCCTGTGTGTTTTGTGTTGTGCATCTTTGATCATTCCTGACTTTGTTTCCAACATGCATGACACCATTCTTCACTCTCCCAGTTCCATCACTTTGGGGTTCGCTCGAACAACAGTAACAGCAGCGTGCGTCACACACGCATTAAACTTGCACAAGGTGTTAAAACCCTGTGTTGTTCCTGGGATGCACGAAAAGTGCTGTAATGTGCTAAATATTGAAAACAAAATGATGAAGCATGTATGGGGGCAGGCGAGTAGGTGCAGTATGCATGTGAGAGAGAGAGAGAGAGAGAGAGAGAGAGAGAGAGAGAGAGAGAGATTCTGCTGCACCGAGCAGATTTGCAGGGCCAAGGTCAAGGTCACAGCAGGCTTGCTTCCCGCCAGAGGCAGAGGTAACCTGAACCAACAACTGCAACACAAGAGAGCCCACACTATCTCCAGCCTGGGTGTGAAATGGAAAAAAAAAAAAAAAAAAAAGGATGCCCTTGTGCTGGTGTGAACGGGCAATCTATGAAAACATATGCAGATTTTATGCATGCAAGAGATATTTTGCATGTCCACAGATCTAATTATATTGCAGGTCATGTGAAGCTTTTTGGTTCTTTTGTCAGACGAGTCGACTCTCCGGCAGGATTTTTACTATGATTTTCCACATTGCGATGTTATCATCAGTATCAGTAAGTGTTACGTCGTAAATTATCAATGTGTCAGTGGTGAGACAATAAATGCTCATAACAACAATCCAGCTGAACAACTTCACGGTCCATGTTGGTGCTCAAAGCAGAACCGTTCATTGAGGCGGCTCAGCACACACAGTGAAATATTCATGCGCTCTACATGAACTGTGCTTTCATCTATAAGTTAAAACCTTGGGAGAGGGTGTAAGCATTTTACTTTGATAGGTTTGGTTCTAATAAACATTTTGGTGGAGTAAAATGTGTCAGCGAGGGAACAGAAGGGTGAGACAGTGTGCGAAATCAGAGCTCAGGAAGAATCTCATAACATGTAACGTGTCTCTCTGGCAAGGCGGATTTGGATTGCAGTAATCATGCTTGCTCCATGCTTTCTTGATGTGATGAGAAAGCACTGCTGGTAAATGTATTTTAGAGCGTAATTTATTCAACTTTTTTTTCCCAGGCTTTAAACCCAGGATGCTGCAGTTTGCCTGAAGCTAGTGAGGCGCAGAGTATATTAAAGTTTAGAGAAACAGAACTCAGATTCAGACCTTGAACTGCAACAAATTTCAACTGTGAAACCATCTGTACATCCGTATATTCATCTATATTTACATATAAAGCTAGATATCCAGGTCAGGTTCAATCTGATATTTTTATGCCACATGCTCCTTGTGGAGGATGTGATCACTTAAACTGAGAATCAACTCCAAGACGCCCAAACCCCGTCACCTCCCTTCTGTCAAGAATCGACTCCACAACAAGATTACACTGAATCCCAACACTCAGCGCCAGTGAGGCCAACATCCTGCTGATGAACATCAAGATGATTCACATTGGGGCTGTGCAACATGACCAAAAACTTGGTACCTACTCTAATATACATCTTTTCATATCCAGAGAAATATACCTATCACACTAAGGCACATTTCCTGTAAATTCAACTAATACATAGTTTATATAAAATAAACACATTGAGAGGCCTATTTTTTTGTTGCATTTTAAATGATTTACTTTAAAAGACCAAAATGATTTTCTTGACAAAATAATACTCATACTACATTATTTTTTTTGCTTTTATTTAGGACCTTTTTCTCAAATATGCTTGCATAAAATATACATTTTATCCCTGGTATCTCATACTGTTTTACATGATTCTTGTGTTGATGGTAAAAGACGTGATGTCATTTCATTAATGTCAAATGGGACGGATGCATGTGAGTGTTAACATCGTCAGACAACTGACTTTGGCTGAAATGAGGCAACCAATGTTTGGTCTTCAGGCATTTCCATGTTTTTGTGGGTCTATCTTATATCAGTGTGTTGATGTTGTTCCTAGAACATCATAATTAATGTTGTTCCAAGACCATAAATGCAACTGACCAACACATTTGTGTAATGTCACAGCTTTGCGACTCTTGTTGATGTTGCTCCTGGAACATTATAACAAATGTTGATCTAGGACCATCAATTCTGATTACAAGAACGGGACATTTTTTCGGGAATTCAGATTTTGCTGTTATTAAGAATCAACTCGTATAAGCTCTCAGGAAATGTCCAAGTTGTTATTTTGATCACGATGACTACTCTATTGTAAGCCCAAACTAAAAGAAAACTACAGTATATGATGAAGAGGGGCAATGAGAGAACCAGTGACGGACACCCCCAGCCTGCCTGCATAGGTGTCAGCCATCTCACTGATGGACTCCCTGACAAGCCCAGTTCACAGGGCCAGGCAACACTAATGGGCTGTCTCCACTCTTTTTCTCACTCACGTATTAGCTCCGTGAGATACCTGGAAGGAAGTGTCTTCTCAGGGTAGCTGCTAGATAAGAGCGGTCACCTTCCTAGCAGGAAAAGACCAAGGTCTCAGACTTGGCGGGGCCGTTTCTCATCCTGACAGCATCACACCCAGCTGCAAACCAACACACCAGAGATTTCAGTAAAGCCAGCTCTGTACTAACTACAACATCATCCACAAATAGCATAGCTGCCACCATGTCACTTATCTCCAGTTGAGTCGCCTTGTCAAGACTTTCCAGCGTATCTTGGATGTGTCTGACTCAATGCTAAGCAAGCAGGCATAGCTGTCAGTCAGTGTGAACAGATATGAGATGACTTGCAGTATCTCCCACAAGCTGTCTTTGGAAACAGCTCTGTAAGTCCTCTCTAAATCCATAAAACACATGTAGACTAGATTATGAAATTCCTGAACACATCACTGATCCACTGTAACACAGCTATACACCAAACTAGAAATAAACACTCCTCAACCTCAATCCACGGAAAATTAATTGTCAGCAGCAACAATAATCAATTAACCACTCAAGTAATTTGTCATGCACAAACATTAGCTGGTTCCAGGATGATTTTCTGTCTTCTCCCGTTTTATAGAGTGAACAATAGTTTGTCTTTCACTGTTGGTTGAACAATGAACAATTGGAGATGTCACCTTAAAACTGTGATGAGCATTTTTCAACATATTACAGACCAAACAGTTATTTGATTGAATGGAAGTGGTTGACATTTTGGGAAATACGCTCATCAGCTTTCTGGATAAGAACATTGACACCACTATGGCAACAAGACTGCTGTTTCCACTTGCTAAGTTCTGGTAATAGGTTGCTGATTGTATACTTCATATCCACCGTTCTGTAAAGAGAGTTAGAGGTGCCACAATTTTGATTATACATTTACGTCAATCGATAATCACTTTCAGTTTCGGTCATTAATCAAAAGCAGGATCAAAGATTCTCCCAGTATTTTTCTTCTCTCCACCCTCTTGGGCACGTCCAAAGGAAGAAACAAACACACCTGAACTGAAGATGATACAGCCAGTTTACCGCCGGCCTTCATCTGCACTTCCCGTGCGCACGAAGACAATAAACATACTGGTACTGGATACAACTTACAGCATGTGAGACACTGGGTTTATTTTCTTTTTTAAAGGGGATCCTTTATTGATTTCTTTGGGAAGAGTGTTTACTCATGGGTGAAGAACTGTACTGAACTGAAAACATTGCCAAAGATCCTTTATTAATTTGTTTGTAAAGAGGGTTCACTTGGGACAAATGTGACAAACAAACAAACTGAATGACTGTCTATTGTTATTCATTGTTGAATCCCTTAAAGGATATTTGTTGTTCAACTCTGGAACCTTTATTGTTGATGAACATTATTTGAACTTGCCAAGCGCAGACCTGCACAAAGCCATCAGGATATGATCAAGGTGCTGTACTTTTATCTTTTTAAAGAAATAATTTGAAAATGTACAGTTGTCAGGGCATAAAAACAACAATCTGATCAGAATATGATAGTTCAACAATGGCAAAACTGTACAGGGAAAAAAATCAGATCAAGGATTTGTAAAATTGTGACACCCCTAATAAGAGTCTCGAAAAAGAGTTTCCTCATCTAACTCCTGTCTGGAAAATGCCAACAAAGGACCGTCCTTACTGGAGGGCAGCACCTTCTTTGTCATCACCGAGGTCATCAACAGAAAGTTATGGTTTCGCAGTGATCGGTTAGTGATGAAACATAAATGACCTCAGATGAATTGGTGGGCCATTTCAGTCACGGGGGTTTTTGACCATGGAGTGACTCAAGTTGTATGTTCCTGCCCTACGGAGGCACGAAGAGCAACAGTCAGAAACATTTTAACCAGATCCTGCGTGCAGACCTCCAGTCAGCCCGTCCCCGCCTCTCGATGCCTCGTAGGGGAAATCTACATCAGTAACACAAACTGGCAGATTGGTCTCAACAGTTTAGAATTTGCCACAATAATCATAGCCTCGGCCTTCCTGCTATTTGGCCTTGGCAAGCAAGAGAAAACTCATAAAATAAGCAACCTTATACAAACAAGAGCATATTTTTAACTATTAAGCTTGGGCATTCCTTTTTTTTGCTATTCACTGTCATTATCATTGCAAATGATCTCCTCATAAATGTTTGTACCAGTTTCACATAAACAGTCCAAGGAAGACAACTTAATTAATGCCATGTCGGGGGCCTATTACTGAAGAGATACAGTTTAGGTTTGTTCCGTTTGTCCTCTGACAGCAGGGCTACAGAGAGCAGAGATATGAGTTTAAGAGACACTGCCAAAACACAAGTTGTGTGAGTGAGTGTTATAAGAAGGGGACGGGGCCTGTGTTTAGACAGGGGCATCCTGTGCTGGTGAAAGAAGAAGGAAGAGGTCTCGACATCACAGCGTCTCCGAGAGGAAGAAAGAAGCCAGACGTCCAATAATATTCTTTAAGTTGTTCACGCCGTTCTGTTTACATCGTCTCATGATGAATTGAAAAAAAAAACGCTCCAGTCAGTTTCAGTTTCAGTGCTGTTGTGTGTGAACTTTGTTAACATAAGAAAAACACTTTTCAAACATTTAAGTGGCCGTTAATCATTAGTGGTAGTGTCAGGTCTCGTGCTAATATCCCAACAGTTGTAGTATACTTGTGAGCTAAAAATCCATGAGAAAAATGAAATGACAATAAAATGTCAATGCAAAAACTATGATTTGGACACAGCCATAGTTTCTGAAGAAGAAGAAGAAGAAGAAGAAGAAGAAGAAGAAGAAGAAGAAGAAGAAGAAGACGAAGAAGAAGAAGACAATGCTGCCGTAATGTATCTGTAACTGCTTTCTTTAAATTCGACATTTACTCAATCCTTGGTAATTTGCAGATAAAAAGATTTCAATGGTCACATAAATATTACATTCAACCTTTCAGTCCAAAACCTAGCAGTGTATGAAAATATTGTAATACAGCAAGTTCAATATAAAACTGATATGAGCCATTCTGCTTTTGACACTTTCTGCACATTTTGCTGATGGTATCACTACACTAGTAATGCAATTTATCACAGTTTGGGGGACTCACAAGAGACAGCTTAAAAAAGAAGCATTAGAGGCTGAGATAGCCAGACTTTTACTACACTGACTGTAAAGAGACCTTTATGTGATGGAGACCTATTATTCTTTTTTATTTTTTTCTCCTTGCCTTCAGTGTTTTATAGCTGTAGTCTGCACCAACAGAAGCTCCTCTCTCTCACAGAAAACTCTGCTCCTGAGACGCCTAGTCAGTCATCCCGGCTTTATTTCCGTGACTTTGTGACGTCACACCACATCACCATGCCTCACATTTGCATAATGTGGGCCTAGCAGCTAGTCTGGCTCTTTAGAATTGATCAAACCACAGCTGCTCTGTTGGTGTTAGTGGTGCTGGATCAGGCTTGTGTGAGCTGACCAATCAGAGGAAAACTGGGAATTTGGGAGGGAACGCTTAAAGAGACAGGAGCCAGAACTGTTGAGTTTTTGAACTCTACTACTACTGTGAAACAGTTTACTTTATGAGTGCATCCGTGTTTTGTTTGTTTTGTGTATGCTGATCAACAGGTCACAGCTCATCAACATTTGCTGGTACGCACAAAAAAAACTAGGTAAGAAGAAGAGGTGTTCAAAAAGGGTTTCGCAAATGTTTTATGAGGAAGTAAAGACATCAAAGATACAAAGAATGCATTTGGTGAGAGATGACTCTGGCATGTGCACACATAACTTCTGTTTGTTTACAAGAAACTGCCACAGGGCCCCTTTAAGTAAAGGATATAAATGCTTCTTGCACTGCTGTCCACGGGGGAACAAACACAAGACGTTCCATGAAAAATAGGCTCATAAACACAGAGAGAAAATGATGGGCGGAAAATGAAACAAGAACGGGAAGTCAGGTCATTAATCCAGCTAGCTGGTGCTCAGCAGGGTGTTAACCCCAGGGAGCAGCCATTTCTTAGTGATGCCATCCTCCAAACTCCAAAGGATGACTCATCGTGGACCCATCGAGGGCAAATAACATTCACACATGGCCTGGCATCGCAGCACGACAGTTCTTGGTGAGACACAAACTTAGCTACAGTCAGTCAAAAACTTTGATTCTGTTGGCAGTTCCTGTCTCGCAGGTGTCCTCTGTTCAAATACATCTTTCACTCCGTATGTTGCCTAACAGATACCTCTGTGCAGCCGCGCTTGTCCAAGTGCACGCGCATGTGCACGTTAAAGTGATGCATGTATGAGTCTACAGTACATACTTGCCTAAGAGTGTGTCTGTTCTCCTCAGGGTAAGCCTGTGGAGCCTGCGACGTTTCCTCTCACCCTACTGTCAGGCACTGCTCAGCTGTTGCCTGCATGGCTTCATAACGGTCTGGGGAGCAATGTACCCTCCTGTCCCTCCTCAGCACACCAACACACCCCGGTGACCCCAGCCGGAGCTAAAGGTCAGCACAGAGCCCACAGCTAGCAGCGGAGAGGTCACTCTGGAAAAGTTTCTTTGTCTCCTCTACTTAACTGAGAAACAAGTGAGTCCACAGAGCTGTGAATACATATTTGCAATATTTAAGCTTTTTATTGGATGAGTGGGTTTGATAGGTTAGGTCACAGGTCATAAGTCATGACATACTCTTGTAGTGATTATAGTAAAGTTCTCTTCTGTAATTTGCAGTACATCAAATTGAAATATGTTCAATAAAGTCAAATTCAGCTTTAATTTGAAGTCCAAGTTTAGTGGCGGGGCTTCTTGAAATGTGCCTTGAAGAGACTGTTTTAAGACTTCTGGTCTCAGCATGTATCACACTTTCACAGCAGGTCCAACAGACAGAGAAAACACATAACCACGAACACCTCTCTGTAGCTAACACTGTGCGGCAGCTTGCTTAATTATCACATTATTGTTACAGCTGGCTAATGTGGCTTGTGCATTCAAATCAGCTCAAACCCGGTTATGAAAAACAACCAAGATGAAAGTTTGAAAAAAATTAGCAGGAGAATTTGCAGATTTTGTCATTAAAGTCAAATATCGAGTTAAGTTGTGACACAAAATTGAGCGTAGCGTTAGTTCTGGCAGGCCACGACGTCAAGCTCTAACTGCATAGCTGTCATCGCCGGCGCAGATCAGCTGATGGCTCAGCCGACTCTGCGTGCCTGCTCCCTATTGGGAAATTGCATTCAGAGCGGGGTATTTAAACTGCTCTCGCCCGACCCTCCTTCCTGCTTCCTCTGCTGCTGGCACTTTCGCAACCCACCTCCACCCCAGCTCCTCCTGTATTCACGTTGGTGCTCTGCTCTGTCTGGGTTTTCTTTGCTGCTGCGCTCCCTGCTTATGCCGTTCATGATGGCTCGTGAAGGGCAGGAAGGTGCTCTTCCTGCCTCAGGCTTTCCACGCAAGCGCATGGAAGAGCAGGGGGTCCCAGAACAGCATCATACCGCCAAATAAAACTGTGCAAGTAAATAAAGATTATTTTGACAAAAGTGGTCCTGACTGAACTATAGTTACCATGAAAGTAACTTTTACGATTTATGACAGGTCCGAAATGCAGACGGGAGATATGGATGCAATGTGGTTTTATATCGCAATACTGTTTATGGATGAAAATAAACAAAAAATACTGCTTGTTGTTTTACTAATCCAGCTATTTATCCCACTGAATCAAATACCTCATCAAAAGTCACATAACAAGAGCCAACAGCCTCGCGAACGGGTCTGTGAGGCTGTACTCAGACACAGCTATGCATTGACCTAAATGCTGCCGTCAGCATGCCAGACACGCTCACACTGACAATGTTAAAGTGCTGATGTTTAGCAGGCATTACATTCATCGTCTAAGATTAGCAATTGCTAGCATGCTATTTAGCACTAAAGGCAACGTACAGCTGAAGCTGATGGGATATTTCTATTTTCGTTAAAGGATTAGTCACAACTGTATGACACCAGGCTATATGAGGGGGAGGTATAGTGTCAGTACTTGTTTTGTTTAAGAGTAATCGCATTTTATATAATACATATGAAAGTAAATTAACCGTTTGTTAGAAACGTTATAATAATATATCAAGACACAGAGAGGTGACTGCCGTCTATATGCACACATCCAAACAGCAAAAATGATAAACCTGCATTAGGTAACATTCAGCATTTTCAGTCAGACATCACTCATCACTCGTTACAAGCAGGGCCACAACTAACAGGTATGAGAGTGATGTTTGGAAGTTTTTTCAACAAAATAAACAAAATCAACTTTCAGTGCAAGCAAGGCAACATGAAGCAACTGGCACAGTAATGAACCATTTGCTCATCAAGCACAAGGAGTAAACAAACACAGACGACAGGCAATCTCTCATCAACTCATCTGCTAACAATGTTAGCACATGCCATGTGATACCAACAGGAGGAAGATCAGAGGGCTCCTGCTAAGCCTCGTAGAAGAGATAGGTTCCCGCGAGTGGATAACGTCTATCGAACTGGATTACAGCAACTGCGAGAGTGAATAGAGAGATAAATAAGAGATGAATGCAGAAAGCGCAGTGGAATTGATGGCTGCTGTGAAAGTACTTGATAAGAAGTACTCGATTATGGAAAATACTTAAAATGCCCCTCTTCATATTGCCCTGCCTGACAACCTCCTACTGTACAACGTTTTCCTCATTTGTGCAACTACTGTCACGTCTCAGTCTGGGATCTCTTTGAACCGAATCAACTTAATGTAAGCGTGCGATAATGGAAACCCTCCATGTTTCCAGTTGGACGCTGTGGGTTTACTGATCCATGTTACAGGTTAGTAAGTGAAAGAGACACTACATCAAAGATGAGGCTGAGAATGAAACCCCGTCCTGCGGTGGCCTTAATCCTTCAACACCTGCGATGTGAAGCACACTCCTTTGATGCTGTTGGTTCAGCTGGAGAGAAAAGAGACTTGATAGGGAGACAGAGAAAGAGAGAGCGAGCGAGAGAGAGCGACGGGAGAGATAATAGACTGCTCATTTAAAACTGAACTAAAGTGAATGCAAGTTAAGTTGACAGATTGGTGCGGGGGGGAGCGAATCAGCTCTTCGATAACTCTTCAATGATATAACTCGGGGGAGGTTTACTGCTCCATCTCACTGACAAAGTACTGGGTGAGAATGCTGACTGGCTATTTGCTGATGTCTGGAAGCAATAAATATATAAAATTCAAATCCAGCAACAACTCATGAAGACACCAGTTGTCATTGATCTTGTCTGGACATTATTTTATAGTCCAGAGCTCACAGCTCCCGGTCGTCCACAGTATGGAAATATCTCCACAGTCCTTACATGTACCTCCCGCTACATGGTCACTGCTGTTTGTGCTGCATTACTGTTTGTCTGTCACATATTGTCTTATATGTACTGTGTGAATTATGCCTGCGGGGATAAATAAAGATTTATTTTTTTTAACTGAATTGAATACATGGTTCATTAAAAATAGTCTTTTTTTGTTTAATCAGGCTGCTGTGTTTCATGAAAAATCACATGGATGAATCAGTGTGCTGCTTTAATTCCCCTGTGAATGTAGCCTTCACTTTACCAAAACCATCCAATTAAAACGTATGTAGCAGCAAATGATTAGAAATATATATATGCATAGTATGTGTGTGTGCACATACATAGAAGGAATTTTTGTTTTTCTTTCCATTGCCTCCACTGCACTTACACAGGAATACACATAACAGAAAAGAACAAGGACAACAAAGCTTGACGAATTAATGTGAAAAATATAGAGGGCTAATATGTACACATGTATATGAACAACTAGGTTCACAGTTGGACCTACCACATCTCTGTATCAGTATCAAAACTGAGAGGAATCAAAATGGAGACAAATGTATGTGATGACATCACGGCTTCCATATTGTATGACAGATACAAGAGCTGAAACGACGAGGCAATTAACAGAACATGGATCAGAAACAAATGTCATAGTGGGGTCGCAGCAATGCAACGTTTTAAGGTATACTCTGATACAAAAATTGATATTTACCATAATGCGTAAACAAAATATGGCAGAATTCTGAATCCAACTACTTAAACTGAAATGTGATTTAAAACAAGATTCTGTTTCAGGCTGCTTCATAGTCATGTTCATGCTTGTCAAGCGTGTCCATAGCAACACCATCCATGATTAGTCTCAAACTCAAACTGCCATAAAGAGCCAAGGTAGGATGAGCGGTTCAAAAACAAGACAAATGTCCAACAAATTACTATCAGGAAGATAAGGAGAATATTTCAAGCAGGTCTGTTGAAACTGAAGATGACAACAGTGATACGCTAAGGGGTCCACAGAACCTGCTAACGTTAACAGCAAGCAGCACAGAACAGTACAACCAGAACGTTTCTGCAGAACCACAAAAGTTAAGGCACAAAAAACCCTTGTTTAGGGTAAGGAAATGGTCATGGTTTGGCTTAAAATACCTCTTTTGGTTGCTACGATCACGGATGGAGGTGGCCAGAAATCCTGAGAAAAAAAAAACAGCTTGTTTTGGTCACCAAAAACAGCTGGAAATATTCCCAGTTGTCTTTACAAACATCCACCTTGGGCCTCGAGCTGCCATTCGCCAGCCTTCTTGGCTTGTAGTACCTGAGCTGAGCAGTGTAGATAATGACTCAGTGTACTTATAACGGTGGTCCCTACAGACAGACAGATGGTACAGGATGTCAAGTTTGAGACATGCTGTTCTAGATGTTTGTGTTACGGGTCTTTGTTGTTTGGTAGAGATACAAAGATGTCACTTTGTGTCATGGGATAATGTGACAGGCATTTTTCACTATTTTCTGTCATTTTATAGAACAATCAATCAGTTTTATCTCAGATCAGAATGCCCTAAAGCTGACCACCACCACCAATAGCAATATAACAACAACAATGGCAATACAATAATCTAGGCTACCACACAATGGAACAATATCACAAGGGACCGGGGGAGATGGATGATCCTGGGGTGGCCAGCTCTGCCACCGCGAGCCATTCACTGTGTCCAGCAGGAGGGAAGCTGAAAGGACAAAATCAGCACAACGGCAAACAAAAGGCAGGAAGAGGACACGTCCGGTAATTTTTACATAATTTAGACTATGTGAATTATTCCTGGACATCAGAGGACACACAAACCACCCAACAAGCCGGAGTCAAAGAGAAGAGCAAGTGACATGTAAATGTAACAGTTGGGGCATGAATGCACTGTGATAACACCTCCCCAAACACGAAACATTTAATTAAAGCTGCAGCTAACAATTATTTTCTTTTCTCCAACCGACAATCCACAATCCCGAGGTATTTCATTTATTATCTCTAGACAAAAGGACCGGAGCAAATCGCCACTGGTTGGCATCATTTTCTGTTGACATACAGCACTTATCTGAGTTGCTTTAGTGCTTCATTTAAATAGGGCTACATGCAATTCTTTCATTATAGATTAATATGGCAACTAAAAAATGACAACCCAAAGCAATTAACAATGATACAGAATAGAGAAAGAAAATGAAATCCTCACATTTGAGCTGGAACTGGAACTGAATGTTTGCTTGATAAATGACTGAAATGATAACTGGCTATCATTATTGCTGTTGATTCATTTTACGTCATCCACTAATCAATCAATCGACTGTTTCAGAACAACATGTAATATTTACAGTATGGGTGCAATTTTTGACTTGGAATTTAAATTGTCGGCTCCATTATCGATTAATGATTAATAATGAAATAAAATATGTTGGACTTGATTTATGTGTGATGCAGAATCAGAGAAGGTTTCATCAGGAGTTAAAATATCAGATGACGTAAACATCAAGTTTTTATGTTACTTAAATAAAAAAATGTATACCTGCATTTGTATTTAATTTTGATATATTTAATAAGCAAGTGTTTTTAATGTGTAGAAAAGATACTTTTTGACCTCGGCTTGTGTTAACACATCTGAATCAGTTCAATACTTATATTTATGATTAAGAGGCACATTCTAATGTTTGATAAGGTATTTTTAGCAAAATGTTAACTGATCAGAAATGATTTCCACGCACAGTGAAGTCTATATTCCAGCAATGCTTTTTGTGTAAGGAAAAATAAAAAAAGGGTAACCAACAAGACCATTTTGACATACTATATAATAAAAAAGGTGTCGTCGACAGCTTTGATCGATCAACAACAGTTTGGTGATTAATTTTGTTTTTCTCTGCTCCTGTTAAACCTCAGCGCCTGTACCACCGAACCGGCCCCTCCTTCCGCTGCTTTGTTCTGAACGGAGCATGTTGAGGGGGTTGGGTGTAGGAAACAGGGTGTGGCTTCCCTGTTGTCATGGCAACAGAGATATCCCTGCTTTGAACCCCATCAACCAGTCACCAGTAGTATGGAGTGGAGGAACGATGGCACACATGCAGAAAAAAAAAAATTTACAAACATGCATGGAGCCTCTGCCTGCAGCCCTGTCACACACACACAAACAAAACAACCCACAGAGCCGAGCGCCTGCACATCGAGGAGACGTCCACCGTGGCTTTTTCTGAGCAATTCCTGAGACCTGTAATAACCTGAGATAAAGCCAATACCATCCCCTTCAGCGACAGAGTAATAGGCTCTCCGGTTTCTCCGGGTTCAAACATGCATGGCCCATCACTTATACCAGCAATACCGCTGTACAGCAAATATCTCCCCTAATAGGCTACCGCTGTTATAAAACACAAGGTTACACGACATTATTAGGCTCCATAAAAACAGGAGTCAATGGGTACTCTGTGTGTATCTGTGGGATGTGATGAGCGCCTGACCTGCAGACAACCCCACGGAGGAGGTGGTAGAACATAAAGCAGAGGAGCTGATGTCTCGATACTGCCGAAAACTGCTTTTCAATATGTCAGTGGTTCGAAACAGCCGGTACACGGACTCTGATGTTACTGTGTACGAGTGAGATTTGACAATAAGAGGCTGAATTTACCTCCAACAACCATCAGACACTACAGCAGTACCAGATTGGAAAATTGCTTACATATATATATTCAAAAATAAACCAGTTCACTACATTAGATATGCAAAGCCCCTGTGCACTTCCATCAACTGAAAGCTGCCACCATTATTCAGTCCCAGTCCCTCAGCAAACAGCTCAATATCACAGTCAGCATAGCGTTGCTTTCCAAACACAGCTGCATTCAGAAGATATGAGAACACACTTACAACGGAGCACTAAAGTTATTCAATGGCAGCTGCACTAATGAAATGAAAAAAAGCTTGATCAATACTGTATTTTACTTTCAACATAGTGTTAGACCTAACTGTTACAAGCCATATAAAATGGACTGTGATAGTCACAGAATGTATATGTTAAAAAATATTACCATCTGGTGGTGAAATGTAGAACTGCATAACACTGCTGCTGACCCAGATGGGCGTCAAGGGAAAAAAAAAACACTTGAAAAAGTCACCAAGTCACCAAACTTCTACTGAATTGGAAACCTATTGGAGGAGGAATCTTTGGAGGAAAGAGGGTCTAAAATTCTCAAATTTGACTCTCTAGAAGCATCTTATGTGAAAGAAATACAGTACATTTGTTATTGCTCCCATTACTGTTAAGTTAGGTAGTTTGGCAAACAAACCAGATAAAGCCATAATTATTCTTGGAAAACTAGCAAACAGGATATCTTCTTCTTTCGGTGGCTGTGATTTCAAGTCGTAGGTTTTTTGGGGAAAAAACGAAACCTTAAACATAAACAGCCCAACAATTAGCCTCCCAACAGCCTATCATCAGTGTTAAGCTGGCTAACCTCAACATCATCTCACCAGCCTCCATTACTATTCACTTATGTTAGCTTATTTTGCTAACTAACCATCTAAGACCCATTTTGGGAAATAAAACTAGACACACGCAGGACATTTTTTCTTTAGGAGGCTGGAATTTTAAATTGTACACGTTTAGAAAAAATATATAACATATACAAACGAAACACTAAACACTAAGTACAAGCACAGCCTTACAATTAAGCACCATAACAGTCAAGTATTAAGCTAGCTAGCCTCAGGCCTGCTTACTGTTTGATTCGTCGTCCCTCCCTCAGAGTTCCGACAGTTATCGACAGCACTTAAACGCAGCAGAGTCGTTTGCGCGCGACACAACAGACAGCAGGGTAGCAGCAGTTAGCACGAGCTGCCAGACAGAGAAAACAGGCTAACTGTAGAGTTACTGCGCTATTATTTTTACACGTATAATTATTAGTTGAAAGAAGCTAACAAGGCTAATGAAGACTGTCGCCATGTTTAGGAATAAGTCTGCCTGGTTCTCCAGTAGTGCACCACAGAATTGTCTGAACTTTTGGGGTAAGTGCTGTTAGCTAGCTAACTGTTAATCTATCATCAGGTCAAGGTTTATAGTAGCCTATGTTTGTTTTAGTTAGTAACCTAAGAGTTAAAATAATCTCCCACTGAATCATGTTAACTGTATTTATAAACTTGGGTAGTTAGTAGGTAATATAATGCTTACAGGGATTCTGTGACTGACATTATGTTAGGTAAATGTTATGATGAAACAAAGATTAAGGTGATTTTTTAAAGGACAATAAATACGGTGCCACTAATCAAGATTAGGGTGCTTCCTCCATGACAGCTAAGGCCAAAAGATATGATGTACTTGGTCTCAGACTCTGACAGAAAGGCAGACAGACAGACAACCTCCTTTTAGATTCATAATGCTTGTAATGCCTATTCCCCTTGATAGAATTTCAATAAATATCTCAACGTAACAGACTGGTGTTGTTTCTAGCCTTAAAACCTGGAAATCAATTAGCATTTGTGAACAGCTGGCTCCCTGGTCTAAAAAGAAAAATGCGATTTTTGAATAGTTTTTTGGTTAAATGCCTGTAATAAGGTCTGTGGTTATAACTGGCTTATTTTGACATTTTGTTCTACAATATAAAATACATCATTAAATGTCCCTCAATATAATTATAATGCACTTGCATGTCTTAAACATGGCAGTTGCTAACAAGTGGATAAATGAGACTAGAGACTTTGGTTACGAACTATTCTAACTTTAACTTTGCAAGTTGTAGATTTATCAGTTCACAGAAATCAAGCAGAGTAATTGTGTAATAAGATGCCGAGTGGTGGTGATATTTAAGTCCTGCAACTGCGGTGTAGTCTGTTCAAGGCCTATTGTTAGCTTTTTACCTCTAACGATTTAATTTACGCTTCGAAAATCACAAAAGTGAAGATTATCTTGCTGGACAAAACATGTAAGCATCATAAAATTATGTTTGCCACAGAGATTTTTTCAGCAATAATCCAAAATTCAATAAAAAAATGTCACAGGTTTCTTGTCGAGGGAACCAGGGCGATGCTAACTTCCGAGTTAACAAAAATACATCATCGCTATGCCAGTCTATACATCAAGTCTCCTAAGCCACCTTCAGTTCACCGTGTCTCAAGAATTCCTCTACACATTTAAGTTGGATATAACCTCAGTTTGAGCTGGCTTTTTGGTATCAATAAAATTTTTCTTGTAGTTTTGGAGGGTGGGACCATTGCTGGTTGGAGAACGGCAGACTACCTCTTCAGCAAGGATGCTACATGTCCTGACACTCTAAAGTGAGCATGTATTAGACCCGAAAAGCTGCACATTTATCATCTAGACGGTCATTTGAAAGTCATTTTTCCACATTTCTGTTTCTTTTTTTCAGGATATTTGAAAGCAAAGATTATCTCTGGAACAAGGTGGTGGTTTTTCACTGCTTGTTTCTGTCCACCTGTGAGAAGAGGCAGAGCGTAAAGTCAGTGTGCATCGGTCATTATGTGCTGCCTCCAGCTTCAGTGCAGGAAGGTGAAGAAGACTGTTTATTGATTTGTTGTGAACCACGCTAAATCATTGGTTCCCAACCTTGGGATCTGGACCTGTAAGGAGATCCCAAGATTAGTCTGGATGGTTACAAGATGATAAACAGGGCAGGAAATATAATATGATATAATTAGTTAAATACCGGATTGTTTTACCTCTTCTGACCTCAAAACTATTCCAAGGGAAGAGTCATTCCTTAGATGAACTTCATTTAAAAGGAAACCAATTTTTTAAATTACTGAACTCATTCCATGTTTTGTCTGAATATCATTTAAGAAGTGAGAAACGTGGTTGGGAGGTTGATTTGGGAGTGTGAAGATGAGCAGTCAGTAGCAGAGGTAAGTACACCAGGATGTAGAATTTACACAAAGGCAAATCATGTAAATTACTATAAGCTGCTTAGTTTAAATCTGTTTTTCAGGGTTCCCATAAGAATTTGAGTTGCCAGACAGAGGAAGAGCACAGTGAAGGAGAGGCCGGGACAAGCAAGTATGTCACTTTTCCTCTGAAAATATTTTGAATCAGAGAGCTCAAAGAAATTGTAAACTGTCCTGCAACTGATTTTGCCTTTGATACTCTTTAAGCAGCTCTGAACCATGTGACACAGACTCATCAGGATGTGAAGCCCCTCTATGTGGTCATTTGCGGGATTATCCAGTTAGTAACATATTCACAGGTGAAACATTATTAATAATTCCATAATTCCAATCATGCTGTTCTTTGAGTTAATGTCTGTACTTGTTTTTGAGAGCATAAGAAGCGATAATTAACCATATTGAAGATGTGGTGCAATCCATATTTTTAGATTATGAGAGAGACTTCTGCAGGTATTCGAAGAAGTATCTTTTGCGTGTTCTGTGTGTTTACATGCTTTTTATTCGATTTGTATTCGACTCATTCACTGTAGGGTATGTCAGCATGGACAGCCTGCAGAAATATTCAGGGGATCTGAGTGATTTCCATCCCGGATGTGTCCGATGTTCCAACTGTAAATGCTGCCTGCCACACCCATAAGCAGTCATGCACTCGGAGACAAGAGTGTGGAAGAAAAATAAATATCAGTTGTGATATTAACAGTCACAAGCAACACTGTATATATAATATACCAGAAAATGGGTTATTTATTATTTTGTTTTTATTAAGGTTGCATTGTGAGAATGTATTGTAGATGTTTACACTGACATAAATAAATCAGTGTACCAAGGCTAATGTTGATTTTATTTTGTCCACATTATTTCATTGTCTGTTTATTGTTTTATCCCTCAAATAGTCCCATTTTTTTTCCAGTTACCCAGTGAAACTGAAATAGGTAAATGGTACAAAAGGCTAAAATAACATAATTTCTTACATCTGGCTGACAGTTTCTGATATGACAACGTAGTGAGGATACACTTGTCCAAAAGAGGAGTCACAGAAATTAACTCATAGTTGCTGTTGTGAGACGAACCTCAACAGACAGTCTGCACATTGTAAGAAATACAGCACAATGTGTTAGGTGCAGTCATACTGACCAGAGGGCAGCTG
This sequence comes from Diplodus puntazzo, assembly GCA_963678695.2. Classification (NCBI taxonomy): domain Eukaryota; kingdom Metazoa; phylum Chordata; class Actinopteri; order Spariformes; family Sparidae; genus Diplodus; species Diplodus puntazzo. The sequence goes on along the minus strand of OZ023155.1, from coordinate 17,593,916 downwards.
ATGGAGTATTTTGCTTTTTTAATCATCTGTTTGCAGTTTTACAGTATTAATTGCAAGATAGTACACACAGGTTAAATCTGTTTTTTTTTTGTTTTTTTTATCTTTTATTTATTTCCCCTCCCAAATCTGGAAAAATCCCAGATGACAGACAGAAAGAGACAATTGAGAAGTATAACAAGTGTGTTGTACGAAAATATGTCTTTTTTTTTTCATTTTTTTTTTTTTACATTTTCAATTTGATTAAACAAACACTTTGACAATAAGACATTTCGGCTTTTTTTTTTTTTACTTTCAATAAGACATTTGAAATCAGAAACTTTACAATGTAGAAAACAAAAAAATTGTTGACATATATTGTATATATCTAATGTGTAAGTAATCAGAAAGATGTTTGATTTCATACAAAAACAAACAGGTACTATACTCACAATGGTTTCAATTGATTAAATGTAAATGTAATATTCCCATCAGATGAAAACAAACTGATGAACCTGTTTTCTGTCGGACAATCGTATCGGACGTAAAAGTTAGAGGGTTTTTAATGGTAATCACATCACGGCATATCGATTAGACAGGTTTAATATCAGCTTATATGACTAACGACATGATTTAAATACGTTGCAAAGCCACACAGAGCAACGTGAGGGTTAAATGTAGTTAAATTAGCGAGGTTGAATTTCTTGGCGTGGTCGAGGTCACCCCTACAGAGTGGACTCTTCCACGGGTCGTTAGCCAATCACATGCTTTGTTTTGGTACCTGCCCTGCTAGCTAGCAGGAAGGTGTAGCTCGCTGCTGGTTGTACTTTGACACCAGCAAAAGTGCGGTCTTATCTCTTCTGACTCCTCGTCTGTCTGGTTCGTGTTCAGCCCTCCGTCGGCTCTCTGTCACACCTGTCATGTCGCAGGAGAATCTGACTGTGGTGCTGCACGCGCAGGGAGACCTGCGGCTGGTACGACACGAGCACAAACGTGGTCCATGTGCATGTGGCGATGAGTTGCACTCGGTGGGACTTAAAACTAAATCCAACCTTTCTGCATTTTCTTACAGGAAAACCGTCCCGTCCCTGAACCAGGACCCGATGGTATGACATGTCTTAACAATTTACAGGCCACTTGTGTAGACTGTGTGCGCAGGTTATGTGAGGTTATTGTAAGTGAAATTAAATAAACTTCATGCATTACATCAATGCATGTAACGTTGGACAATCTGTTATTTAAAGAACATTGTAAGTCAAAATGCTTTACGAACATATGAATATACTGTAAACTGTTTCCTTTAAAGCTTTTATAGCTTTGAAATGCATTTATGATTTCTTCTGAAGATCTTTATCTATTCACAATGCATTAGTGTAAAAAAATAATAATAGGTGTTTAGAATAAATATGGATGTCAAGATTGGAATATCATGCTGTCTGTTTTCTTGTTGTTGTTGTTGTTGTTGTTTTGTTTTTGTTTTTTTGGCAAATTTCATATTCATAAGACAAAAATGTCAGAATCCAAGATAACTTTCCTGAACTATGTTAATGATCTTTAACAATAGACCACTCCCCTGTTTAATGTTAACAACAAATAAGCTATGAAGACCTTTCAGGAATTAAATCAATATGATATGCTTGTAACGTGAACTGTGGTATTGTAAAATGTGAATTAAAACTTAAAGATGTAGGAAATGATTGTGAGATCTGGAATCAGACTGGTGTGTGGCGTCTTTCTGCGACAGAGTGATGAAATGCATTTCCCTCTCATGAGTAAGTACTGTCTATCCATATTTTGTACCCAGAGGTTTTGCTCCAGATGCACTCTGTTGGAATCTGCGGCTCAGACGTTCACTACTGGCAGCATGGCCGAATCGGGGACTTTGTGCTCACAAAGCCAATGGTTTTGGGGCACGAAGCGTCCGGACGGGTGGTGAAGGTGGGGTCTGCAGTCCAGCACCTTAAAGTAGGTGAGTGGGTGAAATCCGGAAGGCGGTGTCGTGGAAGTGGATGTGCTTTTACATTTCAAACAACAATAGTTATTATTCCAAAAGGGTATATTATTGTTCTCAACTCTGGTTATGCAGAGCCGTAAATGCATTTAATCACATGCATTCATGGTGCTGTAATTTCATAATTTTGATATAAGTCCTTCACATTTTTATACTGTTGAAATCAAGCTCACACTCAGACGTTCCATGATAGTAATACCTTGATAAACTCATGCAGTGCTGTTTACTTCTTAGGTGACAGAGTGGCCATTGAGCCTGGCGTGCCCCGCCATGTGGATGAGCACGTAAAAAACGGACGGTATAACTTGTCTCCCACCATCTTCTTCTGTGCCACGCCCCCTGATGATGGAAACCTCAGCCAATACTACAAGCACAGTGCCAACTTCTGTTACAAGTAACACTTTGTTCATGATCGCACTAGAGTTTGCACAACAACCGCCTGATCTGACTGCCAACTGACGCTCTTGCCTAAAGTTTTGCGGCTGTCCTTTTATGTCCTTCTTCGTCTTAAATTCTCTCTGACTTTTTTTTTTTCCAACGATGCAGGTTGCCTGACAACGTGACCTACGAGGAGGGAGCTCTGATTGAACCTCTGTCTGTGGGGATCCACGCCTGTCGCAGAGGTGGTGTGACCCTCGGCAGCACAGTGCTCATCTGTGGTGCAGGTAGAAATGAGACCAAAATATTGAAATTGAATTAAAAGACTTTTGTACTTTTTTTTTCACAATAATCCATCAGTAAAACAAGACACGGCAGGCAACATTTCACCGTGCACTGTTAGGGAATACAAACAGAGAGGTTGATTGGAGTAACATGCCCCTGCAGGTAAAGCATCAGCGTTAACTCTCAGTGGGTGTAGTCACAAAAACAAGACTCATACTGACTCAACAAAACTCAAGCGAGGGCAAAAACTGCCGAACCTGAACTTACCTCGTAAGAGACTTAATATTTGACAAATCCCTTATGTTGTAAAAAACAAGCTAATGGACATTTAAGACAGATGTGTTCAGCAGTATCAGGTGAAACAGTGAAGTGAAGTTAAACTGAACAGGTCCAATGTAAATGCTGAGCACACATTATGCCATTCACTCTTTTTACTCTCTGCAGTGGTCATGTTGTGTATTCCTCTCTCTCCGCAGGACCCATCGGGTTGGTCAGTTTGCTCGTAGCCAAAGCAATGGGGGCCTCAAAGGTGGTCATCACAGGTAACGCGCACAGTTTACCAACATCCATCTCGGCTGAAACGGCTCGTATAGATTCTGTCCCGTCTTTTGTTCTCTGATCCACCTCTGCTGCATTCAGATCTGTTCCCGGAGCGTCTGGCAATGGCCAAAGAGTTGGGTGCAGATTTCCAGCTGATGGTGAAGAAAGGAGACGGAGCCCAGCAGCTGGCCAAGAGCGTAGAGGACCTGATGGGTGCTCAGCCTCACATTACTATTGAGTGCACTGGTGCTGAGAGCTGCATTCAAACTGCCATATATGTGAGTCTTTCTTCCTGTAAAATATCATAACATAAGGGACACACTGTACTTTTTAGTCCACACTTATTTGACAGCTTCAGCTACTTGTTACATTACAGATTAAACTACCTACTAAATTTACAGCATGTAAAATGAGCAACTTTTTGTATTACTGTTTTTACTTAAAGTCGAAACAAACAACTTCTGAAATCAAATCCTAGAAGGAGTCCAAGTGCTTTTTGTAAAGACAGCGTTAGCAGCATGGCAACTGCTATCATAAGAATCACAATTGGCCCACGAAACCCTGATCTCAGTGCTGTGAAAAGACACAACAGGTTGTATCAATAAGTAGGTAGGTTTTGTTACTGATCTAATAGAGAACGAAAGAAAGAAAGAACACGCGAACATTCACTGTTGATTTACCTCGCTTTCTGTCTCACTTCCTTATCACCTTCTTTGCCTCCGCCATCAGCGAGATTTCTTTTGCAGTGTGAGTTCCAGCAGTTATTCCACTTGCTCCATAGTAACATGATTTCGTGACCTGGGTAAACAATGCCTCTTCCTTTTTTGGTTGCCCAATGGCAGATGTGCTGTCTTGCTTCCTTCATTTTTTGTGGGACAAAACAAGCCTGGACTGAAAGTAAAGTTCATAGGGTTCATCCATCACACTGTGCAATCAGTATTTACTTCAGAAAGATAAGCTGAAGCAAAAAAGTTGTCTATTTTCAGTTTAGGAATTTGAATACTTTCTTCACCACTGCCTGTATTATATTCTTTATTATGTTATACTCTGAGTCAGCCTACTAAATGCTAAAGTTTTTTTTTTTTTAAATAATTCAAGACATATTTCTCTCTTTCTTGTCAGGCGACACGTTCGGGTGGTGTGATCGTGCTGGTGGGGCACGGCTCTGAGATGGCCACTGTTCCTCTGATCAATGCTGCTGTAAGAGAAGTGGACATCAGAGGAGTTTTCCGCTACTGCAACACGTAAGAAGATATTGATTATCTGCCCTTCTTATTCTAGCAGACGTTTAAAGCAAAGTTGGATACAGTTCAACTTTGAGTTGGTTTACAGTCAGTAATAATTAAGTAATAGATATCACAGAGATTGAACTCTAAAGTAAAATGTTTGTCCTGCTTTGTTGCAGCTGGCCAATGGCCATAGCCATGCTGGCGTCTGGCAAAGTGAACGTGAAGCCCCTCGTGACGCATCGGTTTCCTCTGAAGCAGGCGATCGCGGCCTTTGAGACCACGCGTCAGGGTCTGGGGATCAAGGTCATGTTAAAGTGTGACCAGAACGACCAGGATCCCTGATGCGACCCGCTGGAGTGAAGCAAACCTGACCCACTGCGAGCGACTTAGCATGACGGACAGACACACAATGGACATTGACCCCGAGAAAGATAACGGCTAGTTCAAAGAGACGCACTAACTAACAGACCACTTACTGCTGTACTGCCTGCAGGTCAGATATGTTGTTGCATCAAATGGTACGAGTTATGATTGTATGGTGCTTATTAAAAAAGCATTTTAAATGTTTTATGATTTTATATAATTTACAAATGTGCTGCTCTTTAAATATCTGATAGTTTGCATATAGCCCCAGTAGTAAAAAAAATAAAAATCCCTAATAAAATTAATTTAACAAATTGTCTATTTTTTATTCTCACACAATCTGCACTACCTAAATATAGCCATAAGGGGGAACTAGAGACTCAAAGTGAAAACATTGCAGTGTTTTTGTCCCAATAGTACATGACAGGTACTATATATAAACAACTTTAGACAGGTTTTTTGTATTGGAGCATGATTTTAAAGTAAATGTTGATTGCACAATGTAATGGCTATAGACTAATGTCACCATTGGCGTTTAGATTGGTTCCTTATAAAAGTTGCTTTCGCTGTACTGCTGTGTTCACCGCCAGGCACAAAGTCTCCCAGGAAAATGAAGACCGACTGGAGATCCAGTCACTGGTGCCTGCTCTCATGTTTCATCCTATGTCATTGATAGCTGAGTCAACAATAATGCCACTTGAAAAGACCAGAGGGGCAAAAGTTGTGTTTACACTGTAAATAAACAGGAACCGAACATATTTAGCCATTTTATGCCAACAGGAATATCTACCAGCCTGTAGCTTAGATCCTCCACGCTCTTTGAACGATTCAGTTCTTTCTAAAGTTCTCCAAGGTCTTTATGAAGCTGTCGCACCAACGACAATTATTTTACTGATTCACTTTGCAGCTGTGAACTTTGTCGGAAGTGTGTATAGAAAGACCAAAACTCTTAGCTTGGTTTTGAGAAATACCATAACATTGAAGTTCTTTTCTTTTCTTGCAGCAGTGGGCTTTCACAGAAACAGATCGGTGCCAAGGCTGCGCTTTCATACAGCGAACACATCCTTTTTTAAAAAAAAAAAAAAATCTTCAGTCTTCAGTTTGATTCAGTCCAACAAAACCAGCCAGGTTTAGCTCAGATTTTATTATCTTGCCACAATGACATGATACTACTTTACGAGGCATGCACACAGATAATGTTCATATGGTTTAAAATTTACTACAATGCATTGCAAAACCATTACTCGGTGGTAAGGCTTGTTTCTGTCACAGTGTGTGTGATTCACAGTTCTCTCTTTCCCTCTCAGGACTGAAAGCCAACATACAGGTGGGAAGATGTTCGCAGTGACTAAACCTGTGTGTTTTTGTTTTGTTTTGTTTTTTTTTTCAACATGAGCACAATACTAGACGAGTTTCTCCTTATGTACAGACATTCTAATACTGCTTATGGCAATGGGACAGCTCACACAACACAGTTACATTCACAATCCGCTCACAGTATGCATGAGTTTTCAGTCAGGAACACTAAAGATGAACATACAGTAGAGTAGCACACAAAAGAAACTTAATTTCCTCATACATGTGACTTTGATATCAAAAGCATAATTAATGCATGTTAATAGTTGTATTCAGTTGCTTGTTATTTAAATGTGTGTGAGTGTTTGTACATGGGATTTAGAAAAGACTAATCTTGCCATTCAGAGGTTGAACTTGTGTATTGCCGTATGATGATGATGAATCAAAAAGGATATGGCATTTCTCCCATAAGCCCCTGCTGCAAGCGTTGGTTTGATTCACATGTACATTATATCAACTTAGCATATTTAAACCCGATATTTCAAACACTTGACGCATTCTCCTTTTCACTTGCAACCATGATGGTATCCGGCATTTAACTGTGTCTCTGCCAGTTCAACAGCGAGATTCAATAAATATTTACAGCTGCGGGCCCCCTCCCTCCCCTCTGCCTCCAGTTGCAATATTAGCAAAATATGTATTTACATGAGAAATAAATAAACAGTGGAGAAAATGAAACTATACAAGGAGTATAGTAGAAGTACCATATTGCATTACATGAATATAAAAAAATAATCTGTGACGCATTTGCTCGATAAGTCCGTCCACACAGTCTCAATGGAGTGACACAGAAAAAGCACAGACAGGACAAATAAATAACACACACGCACACACACACACACACACACACACACACACAGTCTCTTCAGCTGGTTGGATGGAAAAAGCATCTCATGTCAATAAAATAGCCGATGCATGTTAAGCAAAGACGAAGGAAGAGATGATGATGATGAAGTCATCAGCTCAAACAAAAGAAGAAAAAAGAGAGACAAGAATCGACAGGGAGAAGTGATCCTCCCTCACTCCTCCCCCCCCCGTCACTGGTCAGCTTGAATACCAATCACAGCTGATCACAGCCCGTCCTGCAGAGCGGTCCCTGGCCATTGTTTATATGTACATAGGTGTCTCCTGTCCTGTCAGAAGTCTGAACATGGCTGCAGGCATGGTCTTCATGTGAATCTGACATTGAGAGAATGAAAACAACACAGCGTCAGTGAAAAGTGTTTTCTTATCGATATTTAGAAGATGCAGAAACCTCATGACTAAATGGATTCATGACTAAAACTGTGTATAAGCAGAAGACAGAAATATACATACACAAGCTTTTTGACAGATTTATGAAGCTGTGCGTACGCCTGATTCTGTTTTATATTCTTTTTGTCTTTGTGAAAACCGGCAGTCGTGCACAAGCTTCATTCCCAATCCCACAATTATCCACAAATGGTAGTAGAAACACCCGGCGTATCTGCACTCGTGCCGGCTCCACCACTCATTGGTCCCAGAAGAACGGTAAAATAAGAAAGCGCAATGTGGTTTAACTGTCTGTGTTCTCCAGCGGCACCAGAGCAGCTGTCGCTACGTGCGACCGTGACACACGGCACATGGACCCATAAATCATCATTAATAATGATAATGTCTTCATCATCATTCCTGTAAGTCAGACGGATGAGCACCGAATAAACACGGAGCTCAAACTGAAACAGACTTTCAAAGTGCTTTGCAATTCAAGATCAAATGAAAAGACGAAGAACGTGGACGCAATGGCGCCAATATAAATAAGAAGCGATCAAAATTCCTTTTTAATTATGTGTGAGAGCAGGCGCACACACAATTTTTTGAATATAAGGAACGTTCATTCTTCTGGCTCCTGGTATTCATTAGTTGACACTTTCCTGACCTTCTACTTCTCTGGCGTAACTCTCTATATATATTTTTTATATATCGATTTATCTCCGGGTTTCTGTTCTGACTTATATTATCCCACAATGCAACATAAAAAGTAGTGTAAAATCAATGGTCACCAAACACGATTTATTTACCATCTCGCAGCGTGCAGACAGGTCAAAGAGGTAAATTTAGAAGACGGTGGGGGCAAGAGGAACGACCTCTGTGGAGTTTTTGATTTTTCTGTCTTATACACTAAATATTCCTCTACACAAAGATCACAGACCACTGAGTGGTAAACAGCGAGTGATTTCAAACCCATGTTTTAGACTCCACACAGAATCTGACACGACAGATTCCTCCTATCCGTCCACAGCACAGAAACCTCCACCCATATTTTGCAGGCTTTATTAACTGTTTGATATGCTTGGCTCCGACTACTCCAGTTGGTATTGCACTTCCACAAAATACAACCTGCCTGAGACAGAATTAAAAGAGGAACTGTCAGGTCGAGGCAGCACAGGCCGAGATATCCTCACTTTTACTGTCCAAACAAGCTGGATCCAACATTTCCTGTAAAGATATTCAATCACTCCTTTTATTAGTCTTCCCCTGCCTAGTAAATGCCTACATCTTTCAAACCTAACGACCCACTTTGTAATGCAGGGTTTCTGTTAAAAATGAGTGGTCACCAGGCCGAGCCTAAAATAATCCATCAGGGTTATTTTCTTGCTTTGCTTTAGAAAGTTTCTCTGAAGTCAGGAAGAGACTAAACACCAGTTTTCCAAGATCTTTACGGGCAGAGAACCTCATTACTAAATGCAGAGCCTGTATAGACTCTGCGCAAATAGGGCAGATAAAAGATACACACACGTAAATGTGTATATAATTATTCTCTATGTGTATGTGTGTGTTTGTGTTTGTGAGTTTAACCTCTCCGACGGAGTTCGACAGGGCCTGGACAATCTTCTCATGTGCTGTTGCCACCACACTCTGCCCGTTGATCTCTATGATCCGGTGACCCACACGGACTCCTCCTCGCTCAGCAATGCCTCCTCGCATCAGACTGCATATCTGATGAGCAAAAAAAAAAACATTCACACATACACACACAGAGAAGAAAAGTCTTCATGTTAGATGCATTTTGCAAGAATTCAGAGGTATATGCCGGTGGAAAGGTAAAATGTCTGTAGCACTGCTGTGATGGCATCTGAAACTGAGGCTACAACAGATAGTTTCTATTTAAAGACACTGACAAACTGCACATTACATCTATGCTAAATACAATGTTCTTTTTAGCAGGAGTTGCATTAGGTGTATATTTTTCAAGGCGAAACAGCAATTTATCACAACCCTGCAAATGACACAGTGTTTCTTCAGTGTATCCAACACAGGGCAAATACAATAATGAGGAGATTAATCTAAACTGAGACAGGAACGTACACATGCCGTGCAGGACAAGTACGGAATATACTGTACTGAACGGTAAAATTAACAATTTACTCACGAGAAAAATACAAAATCACAAAAAAGTAGCACATTTTAATTACGATTTGAGTATGGCTGTTGAAAGTATCGATACATCGATACTTTTTTAGATGCCGCATTTTTAAAATAATTTAATCTCCGTTATTATAAACTCAATAGCATTAAAAGTACCACTGCTACACATAAAACAGATCGACAATTAGGGTTACATCCCAAGGCTGCACAGATATTAACTTTATCACCAATGTGTGGTAATGCTTTCAGGAACTCTTTTTGTACCAGCACTGTGTGCAGGTTATAAGTTAAAAGAAGACAAAAATGATCCCATCCTAAGGAGTGTTTTTTCTTTTAGTGGTGGTTTTGAAAGCAGTATTGAGTATCACTTAATCGTATTGTACCGAACTGTGCCTAATATTCTGGTATTATGACAACCTTACATCACAGTGACCACCCTACATGCTCCCGGGTAACAAAAAGAAGTCAGAACTATACTGACGATGCCGTTCTGGACACTGAAGCCCAGCTGATACTTCAGATCTGGTCTCTTGATGAGGACAGTGGTGACAGGAGGGCAACTGACAATGTTCATCTTCACTTGAACCTGGTTCTTCAAGCCCTTTAACAAAAGCGGAACAGCCACACATAAAAGTTGCTCAGCTTTACAGAAATCATACTTATTTTGCAGATTTAACTGCATCTACGGTGTCTCTGTACCTTAATGATTCCCTGACAGGTGGCCAGTGGCAGCCCCACTAGGCTGGTGTTGTTAATGGACATGATCTGGTCTCCGATGCTGAGCTTGCCAGAGCGAGCTGCTGGCCCGCCGTTCATCATGTTGGCTAAGATAACTGTGGGCAGGATGGAGCCCCAGCCCGACTCCACGATCACCACGCCCAGGATCTCCCCTTTACTCTTCTCTAGCTGCAGCTGGAGGTGGAGAGAGGGGAGCAGACAGTCTGTCAGGTCTCATCCCGTACGGAAGGTGACCAACTTTAACACCTTGACCTGATTGACTGGAGCCTACAATTAAAACACCAACATTTCAACACTACTGTGTCTTCATCTGCTTTAGTAAATCTCAGCAGCACCGGATTCAGTTTAAAATTTCTGAAGAATGTTTAAAGAAATCTTTTTTACTTAAAACAATATGAATCCTTTTATAACCGTCAGAAAATTCACTTTTTCTCTCCCTTTTCCTTCCTGGTCTGTTCAGCACTGTGGGACCCTACCACGATATCTATCCCATTAATATCTCTGGTTGTATTATATTACTTCAGGCTATGTTGCAAATCAATGAGCAGCGCTCCTTTCTGGCAATGTTGGATTTATTATTTATTAGTACAGTATGTGAAGAAATATCACAATCTCTCAAACAACAGACATAACCAGCTGTATATTTTATACATGAATTGATCCTCTCTTGAACTTCTGCACTTTGTAGCATATTACAACATATATCACTGTAATAATATTAAACTACATAACCATCACATTGACATATTCAGCAGCTAAAGAACAGATTCTTTAACAGTCAAGTCAATCCCATTTAATTTTCCATAATTGTTGAAATGTGCCCTGCATAGCTGTTTATGAAGAGCATACAGTACATAGGTAGATGTTTGATTTAGAGAAGTGCTCTCTCAATAATGTTTATAATGATATAATAATACAGTTAGTATGCTGGACATATAGCTGCTACAAGGGACTTTTTTCTTAATTCTGGCGGCCTCTGTGGACAGAAGTGGTATGAGCACCACTGCCTCCTGTCGTAAAGATCATGATCTGCCTGGCTCGTACGTTTATTTGGAAATGTGTGAAAGAAAGACGCAAAATATCTGCAGTACTATTTTTCCTTTTCTACTCTATGAAATCAGACCCGGGATGGAGCGATCGCTGTTTACATGATTCAGTTTAAATCGATCTAAAACCCGCAGGACCATCAATTAATTGTTTCACAGTACATGCATAAAATATTCAGAGTAGTACGTTTTGAGCAGTGTATTCTGTGTTTGTGAGAATAGTGTATTTTGTCCGAGTATTTTGGAACAATTTTCTTCTTGCATTGTCTTTTTTGAGGCTTTGATGATGAAGAATAAAAGCAAGGTTTCGCAGCTTTTGTTCACAGGCGATGAATCTCCTTTGGAGTGTTAATATATATTTTGTCTATGTTTAGATATTTTTTCTGTTTTTATCTTGTAAAATTTGATTTAAAACATTTGATTTGTGCATTTAATTTCTATCTCTGGCTCAATTTAAATGTTTTACCTTTAACGTTTAGCTTGGGTTGTACATATTTTAGGGATGTATTTTTAGTATTTGAAAAAAAAATCACTATAGGCTAAAAATACCATTGCTGACACTGGAGGCACATTTCTATTGAGTTCTTCAACACCAATGTTTGCAGGCTGCATAATGATGAGGTAATGTATGGATTTGTGGCTGTTTAAGATCAATAACTGTAATGTGAAGATACTGACACGAAGAAAACTTAGTTTTAGTGCCGTACAGTACCACCAGACTACAGAGCAGCTTCTTTTCTCAGGCTGTGATGCCTCAATTCAGCCTCCACACTCCACCACAAAAAATAGGTTTAGTTTTATGACTCATCCAACCTGTAGTCGAATCCTCCCCGTTGACAGGCATTGAAAATAACTATGAACTATAAAGAATTAGCCAGTCCTCTTGCTGATGCTTCGTATGCTTATGTAGGTCACACAGAGCCTTCCGTGTTGAACTGAAATCGTTTCATAATGAATTAAAAGTTCCTTGTTGTATGTTTAAATCTAATTAAACAGTCTCGACTCTGCCCTCAAACCTCCACCTTGTGTTACCTCAGTGAACAACATCTGATGTTTATCACTTCACCACACAGAAGTTGATCGGTGCTTAAAGCCAGATGAAAGCCAGATTTAATTGATTTAATTCTGAATTTACAACATCAGCATTTTGACTCACACTGCTTTACAGATCCAAGCGCTGTGCGAATCTCCACACTGTCTTAATGTAGGAAACAGTTTTCTGCTCACACTCTCAGATGCCAGCTACTCATGAAGCCTTGTGAGATGAACTTATCCTCCACACAGTTGGTGAGGAAGCTTTATCACTTTGAGAAAGCCCAGTTTCCCCATCATAAAAATTACCCATGTGCCTCTGAAATAGCAGCTGTGTGGTGGTGCCCATGCAGCCTCTCTGCTCGTACAGCAGAAACTGTTTCACGGTTTGTAATTCTCTCAAAGCCTCCAGTAATGCTTTCAGCGCACACTGTAAGTTCACGAGGAAATGCTACGGCGATAATATTTTTTTAAAAAGCCAAGAGTTGATATGCTCAAAGATTTTACTGTGCCATCTGCCTCCTAATCTGTCTAATTAGTTAACAGCTACTGTAATACTTTCTCTGATGGCCCTGCGGCAGGAGTGCAATTTGTGCCACACGTTAAATTTCATAGGGTCTCGTTTTTTTCCAGCACCAACAAACATCTGCAGGATAATCTTAAAGTTGCAGAAAATGAATGCGTGTTCTGCACATTTGACATACACCAACCTCTTTGCAGTTTTCAGAGTTGGAGAAGTGAATGAGGTCGTCATTGTACATCTCCTGGGTGTTGATGATGTCACTGTACTCCTTCTGGCTCAGGTCCTCGGGGTTGATGCCATTGGCTCTCAGGAACTCCTGATAAGCTACGCTGAACGCCTGGCCGATGGACTGAGCGATTAGCTGGGCCTGCAGGCAGACATAAGCATGTGTTTGTGATCTTGTTTCGTTAGATCCACAGAAGCTCAGCTTCACTGAGTTATATATAAATGACAATAGAGTGGGGAATGAACATCCGGTGGCATCAAACAATAGCAGCATTGAGTTTGCCAAGAATATGTTCTGGCATAATAGAAACTGATGTTGACTGTCATAAGCTCTTTGTTTGCATTTTGAGACGAGAGCAGAAAAGACAGGAGCATTTCCCTGCTGAGCCGGAGTCTCACTGAGGAGGAATGAAGTTTATATTTTGATAACAGCCATAGAAACTAAATCTACACAAACTAAATGTTCTGTCTTTACTACAGTGATGGAATGATACAAATTTTCAGCCACACAAATCAAGGACTTTAAAGCAGTTAATCCCAACCAGGACGACTCGTACCTAACTGTGAACCCATCATGTCACCCACTGATTCGTTGACTACCATTTTAAAGCATCGAGCCTGGAGCTACGTCCTTCACCATTTTGTTTTTTGGAGCCAGAAGTGACCATTTTCGGACGAGTGGGTGGTGCTGGGAAGGATATCCTGTTTGGATCTGACTGAGAACTCGAGGACTTGCCGTGGTAGTGACTTGTCAATCACAAGATAATCATGCTCTATAGCAAACCCTGCTTTATTATCTAGTATACTCTAAATGGGACCATCATTTACAAAATGAACATAATAGTGTATTGAAGAAGACCACAAACTCATTGGGAAACTATTAACTGAGGTAATATTTCAAGTAATAAGTCGTGTTAAGCCTGCATTCAATTAGACGGGAGGACACTTTAGGCACTTCCACATTGATTTCACTTCCTCTATATTTTAAACAGTCAATGCTCATATCTCTGGGGGTGCTTCTGCATTTACCAGATAGTACATGGAAAGAATGCGGAATACCACAGCTTCATAAATCAAACAATTTAGACAAAATATACATTCACATGTGTTTAAGGGAACAATAAATAGGATTAAACGTCAGTGTGAGGTTGATCTTTAGGGCTTCACAACAGATTGATACAGCTGACGGATAATTGGTCGCAATGTGAGCGTCACTCATGAACTCAAACAAATAAGAGAGAGGTAAACACGTCCACCTCTGAGATCTGAATGTCTGCTTTGACAAAAATATCACAAGAATGTGCACTTTTATAGAATGATCCTCCAGTTTATAGTCAGTTCAAATAAAGAGATTCTAAACATGGTGGGTGTTTTTGCTGAAGGGCTGCTTTAGCTTATCTGTTAGGGTTGTGGGGGCTTCGCAGAAGAAAACATTGGGGACCTGACACAAAGGATATTTGCTACCAAGGAAAATTAAAGTTAGGAAAAAGAGAAATTATCTACATCATTTTGCATGCTGTAATCCCCTATTTTCTTTTGTAATTAGATTCTGCACTTGCGTATAAATCTATTGCAGAATCTACAGACAGTAATGGCCCAAACTCTCAATCAATACACTCTGGCTGAGTTTTGCACGACAACAAAAAAACATCAAAACCAAGCAAACACTGCACACAGCCAGCGGAGCCACAATAACAGAAACTGTTTATAAGTTGATGGATGAGCGGCTGAATGGTTCTATTATAACTCTGGCCGGCCTTTAAAACCTGGCAGCAGAATGAGATGAAGAGAGGACAGATTGGAGTCCAGCCTTTATACTGACTGGCAACAGACACTGAGCTGCTGGCTCCTCTGTGCAACATTGTTCATCATGCCAAGTCTTACTGAATCTGCCTCAATAAAACAAGCAGCGGCTCTTTGTCTTCAAAAAAATAAATTAAAGATTTTAAAAAGCCCAGCCATTTGTCGTCATTTCACATCACTGAGCTGCTGTGGTCGCTTATTAAAGGTCCCACAGCATCGTTTTTGAATATCTATATTTAAGTATCATTTGTGACCAGGCTCAGTGACACGCGGAGCGTCCAACGGGAACTGAAAAGTGCTTTGATGGAAATCCTGATTTAGACAAAAAGCCTTCTCTGTTTGGGGGATCAATATGTGGAATTCCTCCTGCGGAACTCAAACTGGATATTGACCGGGATCATTTTAAAATCAAACAAACAGTTTTTGAAGAGATCACTCATGTGGTCTGTTTTGTATTACTATATCTAATATTGTTCTGTATGTATTGTCTTGTATATATTTATTGTTGAGTTTCTGTTTGTATTGTCTTTTGTGTATGTGTTGTTGAGTATTCATGTATTTAGGGACAGGATTGGACACTTGGGCTGTAAATGTTTTGTTGTGTGGCATCAGTTTATGTTACATACTTTACAATGTACAAATAAATATGAAATTAATAAATACATGTAGAGCAGAAAATAGAAATTAAGAATTAAAGAAAATAAAGTAACAAAGCAATAACAATCCTCATCTCTTTACTTTCTTTAGATGTTGGAAGACTTTTCTCCAAAAACACCTTTTTGACTTCCTCTCAGCTACTTCCTGTCATTCAAAATGGACAGCTACTCTTATAAAGCGTGATCAGATACATCAGGTTTGTGAGCTTGAAGCACTTACATCTTCAGACTCAAAGACATGGCATATCATCTTGTACTGCTTCTTTGCCTCTGGTGCCCCGGGCGTAGTTTCAATACAGTCCTGGGAGGCTGTGCGTGGCATCCGGCGTCTCGCCATCAGGACCACAATGTTCCCGATGTCTGCGATGTAGGATATAGTACGGAGTGCGTTGTCCATCATCGTCTCCTGTTGACAAAATCAACCAAAGTCTCACACGTCGAAGACAAAACCAACCTTTGCACATCAGCCCACACATTTATATCCACTGATGAATTTAAATGTATCATTAAGAATGTTGTAAAGGAGGCATGTTGTTGTTTTCTTGAGGGCTGCTGCCTTTGAATAGGTGTTTTGATTTATTGTGGATTTTCGTATTGTTTTTATATATTTTATTACAATATCTTGTGATTTTGTATGGCTGTTATCTTGGCCAGGTCTCTCTTGTAAATACGACTATAATCTCAATGGGAGATCTTAGTAAAATGAAGATATATTTATTTATAATACTCTACAAGTAAAGTTTCAATTTGTGAGTTTACAATATGTCATGTAGGGTATGAAGACATATTCGCTTTGCAGCGGTGAGCCTCAAATCAAATACAATCCATCTGTACCTAAAATCTGAAACAAAATTTTAAAAAAATAATATGAACACTGTAAAGTTGCAATCTTTTTACATTCTGAATTTTTGCTAATTATCTTGTATGGCCTGTCCTCTTCCAGGTCAACACAGTCGAGTGGAGACTGTATGATTCGGGCACCACTTGGCAATGCCTCAGCCTGTTCATGTGTCCTCCTGGATCCAAATTCTTCACATATATTTTATATAATTTCACAAACAGACATCAAATCAATTACATTTGGAAGCTGTGATTTTGTTGTCCTGTGCATGCAACATCTACTGCATGTCTTCCATCTTTTTCCCTGTCAGAAGCTTTCAGGAGTATTTTGCAACTGTTACCAGTAACTTCTTCCTTTTTCGTTGTTTAGTACTTTATCTTAAAGTGTGCAGCATTAAAAAAAGGTCTAATGGGATTAAAGTCTGATAAGTCACAGATAAATTAGATCTTGAGTACACGTTCATCCAAAAATAAACAGGTGTGCAAAATACTCAGCCAGCATCTGGATATCAGAGTTTGTGTTGTTGAAACTAAGCGATCTGAACGGTGTATTCGTGTTTGTTCACTCAGTCAAATAATTGTCTTGTGTCGTGATGTAGATTTTACAAGGCTTTGTTTCTCAACTATGAAACTGAAATTTATAGAAGATATGGACTTGAATCTGCGGGTTTGCTGAGAAGGACTCATTTGTTCATGTTTTATGATAATGTGCTCAATTTCATTTCAGTTTAGTTAACTTCACCTCATTAACTGTGCCTGGTGGTTTTATTCCATCAGCCTAATTAGTGCTGTTGTTCCAGCCCACCTTTGGAGTTGTTCCTATTATGAATCAATGTCAGAAACCCCATGCAAGCTACAACGAGGCTTTTGATTACAAGCAGGAAGGCTTTTTCACTCTGAATCTCTCCGTTAAGAGAGCCAGGACCACTGGCAACCAGATGGAAAAGGGAGGAAAATAGACACTGCATTGCAGCACGTTAGTTTCTGCCAGGCGGCTTCCCACACACACACACACACACACACACACACACACACACACACACACACACACACACACACACACACACACACACACACACACACACACGACCAAACACGACCAAACAGGAACTCAGACTGACATACTGCAAATGAATCATCTATCACATATACATTAAACTGTTACTGTGAGCAAAAAGCTCTATTTATGATCCAAAGAGCTGCAGCACTCTCAGAAGCATTTCTGCTCCTATCAAAGGCTCTGCCTCCTGTGAAGACTTGTTCTTGTTCTTGTGCTTCACACAGCAGCGTATCACGGCGCTAAAAGGCGAGAAAACTTTGACAAAGCTCCTGCAAGAGTGAGGAGAAGCTTTGTTTAAGAAAGAAACTCAAAGATGAGAAAATCTGGTGGATAAATGGGATTTTAGACCTTCAGAAATCAAACTTCAATCAAAATCTTTGACTTTTGGACTGTGTGTGTCTGTAAAATAACTGAAAAAACAAACACCCGTATTCTACCTCTGATTGGTTCAATAAATGGCTAACTGAGTACAGATGTGCTTATTACCTTCACTACAGAGGTTTTGTTTCCACTTGTGTCTGTCTGATAATTGGTTTGTCTGCAGGATTACACAAACTACTGAACAGATTCCAACAAAACTTGGATGGTGGATAGGTTTCGGCCCAGATCCCATTAACTTTTGGTGTGAATGAAGGGACGGATACAGGAATTTCTTTTCTGACTTTCTTTCACATTCTGAGAATCTTATTTATCTTTTCTCATGGAATAATGCAAAGATCAAAAAAGAGTGAGTACAATTTGATGCAGATCCAAATTCAGAACCAGGTCAAGTGGATTTAATGATGTTTTATTTGATATTTGATAAGGCTTGACTGAATTAAAAGCAAGAGTTGGGCTTTCTTTGGTGGAGGCCTCATCCACACATACAAACGAAAAGAGACAAGCATTTTAGCACCATCTCAAAAAAAATTTCCAACCATACCAGGCACACCTGAAAATGTATATCCCATGACCATTCACCTACACGTGCTTTTGTAAACAGGAAGCAGATTGTGTACACTAGTTGGTTGCTTAGCTACAGAAAATTCTATGACCGAAGTAGAGAAATGTGAGCGCTCTTCACTTCCTTAATAGTGTGATTTTGTCAGCAAAACATTGAAAGCAGCCATTTTTGTCTCTCTTTTCCATGATTGCATTATCATCGTCTGTCCGTAGAAACTCAGATACTCCAATACCATAACACATTTGTCTGCCCAGTTTCTTTGCGTCCAGGAATAAAAAACGGATTATCTTTACCGAAAAGGTCTGTTTTCAGTGACCTAAATTGCAGCTTACATGTGTAGGAAAGGCTCAGTTTTAAGAAACACCAGTGTACGTGTGGAGTGCCACTCTAATTATTGGGATGTCTATATGAAGTCAGTCACACAATATCAATAACCCTCGAGCACCAAAACCCCCACTTATAGACCAAAAATTATACAGTTTTAAAATGCACATTTTCATGCACTGTCACATTCAATATATATCCTTCTTGCTGTAAATAATTGTCAATATAAATCCTGCAAGCTGAATATAATGTAATGTAATGCATAGATATATATACATGCATATATCGTAATTTACATTATCTGTCCACCTCATGTGCGCATATTTATCCCTCTACTGTGACACACAACCCACAAAACAGCTGAATTATACACCTACTTTCTTTTCAGATGTTTTGTGCAGTACATTCTTCTCCCATTAAAATTTTTTAGTCTTTACTAGTCGTTATCTTATTTGTTTAATTTTTATTGATCTCATTTGTAGCTGTATGTCTGATATTGAGTAAGAACACTGAGAAAAATGTGAAACTGGAGTCACATTCTGTGCATGTGTACACATACTTGGCCAATACTTGGCCGATTCTGATTTTAATATACACCTATCAAGAAGCGTTGCTCTGAGTCACCCTCCACACACAGATGTTCGTGCAGCATTTTTGGGCTTGGCAGAGTTTAATCTCACCCCGGGTCCAAAAGAAATCTGACAGTGACATCAGGAGATTAAATAAACAAATAAATAAACTACAATCAGTAATGGCATTTCATAACAAGCAGTGTGTGCCCACAGTTAAGCTGCAGTTATGTCAGCTATGACACAACAGCACTGCCCTGATGTGTAATACCTCAGTGGGTGGCTGAGGCACTGGAAGGGTAAACAGCTTTCATTCTCGCCGGTGAGAATAACACTCTCTGGTAAAAAACAAAAACATGATGTACGTGTGCTTGCTGGTTCTCACCTGAGAGTCTGCATTGAGGACTTTGATCCTCTGGGTGGAGATGAATAGATCAACCTCAGTGAGGGTTTGAGCATCTCCGTCTGCACTCTGCATCAAGATAAAAAAAATAAAAATAACAGAAGAGGTGGTTAGATCGTCTCCTTTGACTTTCAAGACCTTTGTGCCAAACTTGGCTGTACATGGTTTACAGTCATTCACAACTGTTTGAATGGTGTCTGTGTTAAATACAGGAACGCATTAGTATCCAAAAATGCATGCATGTAAAGTTCAGGGTCCAGCTGGGGAAAATGCTTGTTAGATGGACCGGTTGTTGAGTCTAAAGGTGAGGTGGATAAGGCAGAAAAAGAAAACGTCTGGCAGTGGCATTACTTTACATCAACCGTCTTGGCACGAGGATGGCGGGCTGGCATGGAAACAGTTCATCACTAAACCCTGACCAGCTGGCTGTATTTGAGAGTGAGAGCAATGCAGCTTCAGCAGTGGAACAAGTCTGCTCACATCTCCCTTATTATCACTGTGCAGTGCGCGCTAATAAAATTACATTTGTCTTTGCTTCATTAAAGAGCCACATGCATTTCACAAATAAAGCAACAGTGCTAAAAGCTGTAATTGTAAATATTTAATGTCATAAATGGTGAATCATTTATTAGAGACTGTGGCTTGAAACAATTTTTATCCCGAGTATAGTGTCTTAGGATACATTAAAACTAACCAGATTGGAAAAAGATGTAGCTGAGTGTTGTTGTAGTTTCCAGAACACCTTTTGCCTGAAGAAAAGCTGCAAAGTCTTGCTTTGTGAACAGAATTCAACTTGTCTTGTGGATTTAATGTTTTACAGAGGCGATGGTTACACGGGAAATGACAATCAGCCTCTTCTATAATGAACTTCTGCTTATAAGATCAAATCATTAGTATTATTCTTGACGTGATGTTACTACTGAAAAGTCTGATTGTAGCTTATCATGTCAGGTTTTGGTAAAAAGAAAAGAAAAGACAAGGAATATAAGACCTAACAACTAAATGAGACCAGAAATGTACAGCATCCCACAACAAACAATTACTTTAAACAACGTTGAATTATACATTTTTGTCTTTGAGCGTGCCTTAGTTATTCAAAACATTGAGTCTTAAAGATGCTTAATGCAGTCAGAACTGAGGTTGTTTTTCACCGTCATGCCAAAGATGATATGAACTGAGATGTTATTACTGCAAGAATTAGCTGATGAAAACTGAGTTAATCACATAAAAAAAAATTAGCCATGCACTGAATTACAATCTCCGAAATACATAATTATAATACAAAAGTGCAAGTAGAAGTACAACTGAATTTGCAAACAAAAATTAGAGTTGCAGCTGATGAGGTAAAACATTGTCATATTCAGTATGTTGTCTGTTTTTGTCAGCAAAAGCTAAACTTGACAAAGCCTTTTGATTTCTGGTATCTTTTCGTGTTATCTTTGTACATTCATAATGTAAGGAGACTGGTTGTTGGACGTTTGTAGCGGCTTAAAATCCTCTGTAGATTCTGATTCTTTGGTTTGAAGGAACAAATATAAATTTGACTTTTAAATGGTATTAATAGCACTCGTGTTACTCGAAAATCACTTTTATTCCTGCACTCGGTCAGAGAATAAAACAGCAGGAATCCAGAGCATGGGTAAGAGGTGTATCACAATGTGCCATTGTACTCTTAATTAGGCATTTTTGATCTCATGAAAGTGTTATAGCACAGGCTAATACACAGTAACAAAGTTATAAAAGGACCTGTGTGGTAGAGAAACCCGTGAAGTAATAAATCCTGGAGCTTCTCCCACAGTGTTCTGTTGACATTTCTTCTGTTACCTTGTGCTCAAAGTGGTTCCACATAACTTCATGTAAATGTGCTGTTATTGAATTTGGCTTTAGCGGCTCTGGTGCCTCACAGCACAACTCGTCTTCGGTCAGTATAATGGGTCCTTTAACAAAAGCATTTAATGATGCGTCTGGTTAAAATCTATTTCAACTGACGTAGGAAAGACTCTCACTACTGAAATGCATCCGCATAGAAAAAAAAATGTTGGTCTTACTTCTGGAAAACCTGACAAAGATTTGTTCGACTAAATTAATGCACACAACAAACGTGACACAGATGGGAGGAGGACGGACGGAACCAGACAGGCACAAATGAAATGAAAAAAGAAAAGATGAGAGTGTAGGGAAAGTGGCCAAAGGGTCTTCCTTTTGCTCTGTGTATTACACACCGCCTTTTTCTTGATTTTGGCAGCCTTCTGTACCCTCTGGCAGGCAGGCGGGCAGGCGTTGGAACGGGACAAGGTCAGCGGATACGGGAGCACAAAAAACAGGAGGGAGAGGAGGAGGAAATAAAGAAGGTAAATAAAAGAAGGTAAGACAGTAAAGCCTCAAACCAAACGGCAAGTGTGCTGTCGCTGCTCAGAGAGACATAGAGAGGGACAGAGAGAGAGCGAGAGAGAGAGAGAGAGAGAGAGAGAGAGAGAGAGAGAGAGAGAGAGAGAGAGAGAGAGAGAGAGAGCATATGTCTGTGAGTATGTGCGTGACTGTAAATATGTTTGTGGAGATAGCGTTCGCACAGCCGTGTTGGTTATCAGATACAAATCAAAACAGCAATTACAAAGGGGTCATAATTGCTTTTTCTCTTTAAAACACAGCAAATCAAAGTGTGCAGACATGAACTGACACTGTTCCTGCGGTCTTAACATCGATGTAAAGCTCTGTAAGGAGGGTTTATTTCTCTTCATCAGCACTGCGGCGAACAAAGACAACAAAGTCTATAACTGTTTACTACCCTCCATGTTCGTGTCACAGTCTAAGCGCTATTACCAGAGAAAGACTGGCTGGAAAACAATCATCGCTCAGAGAGGCAGTGGAGGGGATAAAGCCCCGAGCAAGGATTTAAACTGTACGCTTGGGGTTTGTTCTCTGGGCTGGATAAAAAAAAAAAAAGTCAAGTCCCTATATTTGGAAATAAACGGCTTAGATGAACATGGAGGCAGTTTTACAAAGCTCATGTGTTTGATTAGCTCATCAGTAATTCTGGTCTTGGCGTGGGCCCTACAGTTGCTGAACTTGCACTCATAATCCTTCAGGGTACTTTGTAATCTTTCAAAATCAACCCCCCTGTATAAAGTTAAAGCCATCTCCATCTGCCATCGACCAGAGCAAATGATTTTGACCTTCATTACGTTTTCTGAGAGTGAGGCTGGATGTTGATGCCCGAACCAAGACAGTATTAGATAAAAAAAAAACAACAAGAAAACAGCCCAGAGGGAAGGGTCTTTTTTGGGGTTTTTCGTTTTATGACAGTTTCCTCCTCACGCAAGACAAACATCTGAGGCTTTCAGCAACATCTACTACTCTGCTAAAGGGGAGCTGAGCAGGGAGGGGACAGACAGCAGGAAAGAGTGAGTGTGTGTGTGTGTGCGCGCACGTGTGTGTGTGGGGGGGGGGTGAAGCTGCATAAATATTACATCAAACAGAGTGAACATCATGGAATGAAGATCTGCATAAATAACCTCTACAGCCTTGCTACAATCTACCTGGCACACTTCTGTGCTATCCAGCACTACAGAGTCTAAGTGCTTGCATGTACTGCATGTGTGCTTGTTCGGGTTGAAGTGGAGCAAAAAAACACGAGCAGGGCTGCACGTTACTGCCTGTGTGGTGGGGTTTGAGTGCAGTCAACGTTTTTGTGTCCGTCTCAATGTCAAAGATTAAAATTGACATTTGCTCTAAAGCAACTCAATCCTCCACGGGGGACAAATCAAGGAGATAATGGACGCCTTCCTGTTCAATGGACCTTTTACAAGCAGGGGACAGGCACTAAACGGTGATAGCTAACTGTTGCCATGGATTCATCCTGACAAGACTTTTGGCAGGGAAGGCAACTGCATGACAGGGAGTGAGCGAGCGAGTGAGAACCAAACATAGATTGGATAAATGTGAAATGATGCCAGTCGACAGCCTCATTGTGGTGAAGAGGGCTTTTAGACTGAAACAAGCCAACAGGCACAAAGACTTTCAGACCCTCCATCACTTTCCTCTTTGTTTCAGAATTTTGATCGATTTGGTTGTGACCCATGAAGTACCGTACTTTCCGGACTATAAGCCGCTACTTTTTCCCCATGCTTTGAACCCTGCGGCCTATACAACGGTGCGGCTAATTTATGGATTTTTACAGCTAACGGCCACTAGGGGACCTCCTCAATCTATGAATTGTACAGGTCCCTCACCTTTAACGCCTCGTTTATCATTATGCTTCTGCGTCGCGGCGACAGCGTAGCTACGTCGTCGACCCTACACCGTCATTGAGCATTCGGAGTTCTGCGTCGAGGGAACGCGTTGTTCTGTCGGTGGACGTCATCAACGTCAGTGATTCAGGTTTGTTATGCTAACAACACATAGTCAGACAGGTGGCGGTGCTAACGGAGCTAACAGCTGTCTGTCAGTCTGACCGAGAAGTTTCTCACTTTACTTCGCTGTTAGTTGAATTAAATGACATTCATGTTGTCTTTAACTGTCCGTGCGAGCCAGTCCGCAGCTTTGTGCGTCTGTTTGTGCGTCTCTGACTCTTGCGTGTTGACGTTTGCGTGGTCATAGGTTATGCAAATATGCAACTTGTTTGTTGAAATGTTAATAAAATGGAAGCTTCCCCAAACAGCAGTCTCTTTCCCGACAATCTCCTCTGTGCACGAGCCTTTACATATGGTAATTAAACGCTAAAACACCTGCGGCTTATAATCGGGTGCAGCTTGTATATGTACACATTTGTGTTTTTCCCTAAAATTGGCTGGTGCGGCTTATATTCAGGTGCGCCTTATAGTCCGGAAATTACGGTAATTAGGGATTTGGAGACGAATGCAACTACAAAATGTATGTAATGTATGCAATGCATTCATTGGTCGTTTTGGTCTTTCATGCCACATTCATGGTTACATGTTACAGGCGTTTATGGCTCAATATCAAAATTAAATACTCACATGGTATGGACCGATTAAACGATCATGCTCCAACAAATTTTAAATATATCGTCATTACATAAATACTTGCAGGCAACAGCAATTTCGAAGCCTCTTCAGCTGCAATTTGATATACATTAAGACTAATTTTGGAGCCTGCAAAAGGATCATTAACCATTAACAATCTTAAATGTAAGTGGAACAGATTAAACTATACTGAAGCATGTAAAATCATAGGATAGGGCTCAGTGGCAGGACTGTTTAAGTATGAGGATGAGACACACACTAGAGTGAACTGAATTTGATTTGTGATTCCTTGCTGATGTCATGTACCATGAAACCTGACCTAATATTTCAAACTGAAGACCTACAGTACATTCAAGGGGCACTGTGTAGTTTTGGAGAAGAAATTCAAACTCAGAATTTTAATATTTACGGTTGGTAATTAAGGTGGTAACAATACAAAGAAAAAATGTGTATTTCTTCCATAGCTGAATAAATGAGCTGTTGTCAGATGGAAACAAGGTCCCCAGAACACTGTTTGAAGCTAAAAAGGGGACAGGGTCCGCCACATATAAACAAAGTAAAACAGTATGAAACTGAGCTGTCAAGGTCAGTTTGTTTATTCAGTCATGAAGATGAAGAGAGTTTGTTTATTTAGTTTGTTTAGTCATAAAAGAAAAAGATTAAACATGAAGATCTTTCTCTTCTGATTGAAAAGTTTCTTCCACAAAACGACACAGTGCACATTTAACATTCTCTGTCTGCACAATTGCACTCAGGTGTATCCATGTCACTGGTGACATTACAGCATGCAACTTTCTAAAACTAGACCACTAGACGGGAGGTCATTTAATATTTAGAAATACAGCCGAGCTTGTGATCGCATGAGAGGGAGATAAAAGAGGCTGGAGTCTGGGTAGCAACTCTGCACCAGCGCTGCATGATGTCATCAAGTCACGAAACCATGCGCTTTGATCTCGAGTCCATGACTAAGAAATGTAAACAAGCTGAAAAGTCTCCTCCTGAAGAGAGAAACTTTGAGTATTGACTTTTATGAAGTTGGATACTTGCACTTGGGCGGAGCAGCAGTGATGAACGGACCAATCAAGCTAATGAAAAAGAGTCGGAGGCCGGCTCCTGGCGCTGCTCTAGTACCATCCACAGTATTTCTCTGAAACCGCACTGGAACATCCTCATCACGTCAACATTAGTGAGCAGCAGGGAGAGTGTCAACAAGGGAAATATAAGGTTCACAAGCCAGCAGTCCCATTATCCAGCCAGCTGTGGCAAACACATACCCTGCAGCCCAATCTGGCCAAGTTCTTCAGCTGCCCTAAAAGACCACTCATGCCTAATACATGTATACAAAGTTGGGTTCGAGACACCATTAGCACTCTGTCCACGTACATTTCATTAAGGGCAAAATAGACTAGATATAAAACAAAAAAATACCTCATACACTATTAAGTACAAATGATAAAACATTCAAACAATATGCTGAAATGGCAGGGTTACATTTGTTTGCTTGACTTCGGGGAAATGCACATATCTTCCCCTTCACAGATATCCACCAATGCGAGGAATGAATTCAGATACTGTATGACAAATATGATCAAACATGCAGTATTAGCCCCGCGAAGGCACTGGACATATTTCCTGCTGGGCCTCTGTGTATTTTGAGAAGCCTAAATAACAACAAGTCGACTGTAACATTATGCCTGCTCCTCCGGGGAGGAGAATGAGAACTGCAGCCATACCAGCAGCACTGATCGGATGCTGTCTCCAGGGATGTGATCAAACACATCTCAACAACACTTCTGAGAGGCTGGAATAACTTAGAGGGGAATAGGCTCTCAAATGGCTGTTTCCACGACAAGGTTTTTTTCTAAGAAGCAGAGGAAATTTCTTGTTGCTCAAAACCACAATTCAAATGTATTTTCTTGCCCAGTCCTGACTCTGGTGGTAATCCTTTTCGATGACTAAGGAACTACTGGGGGATAAGTTTCCTCTGCTGTCACTGAATGAACATCAAGGGTGCTACAACTTGTGCAAACTATGAATTCTTACAGTAAGAAAGTATCACAAATATCAGCTAATCTTTATTGATGTTAAATACCAAGTTATAGCATGAAGTTGACTTCCCAACTTGCAGCGACAACATTGTGCAACTACAAATTAAAAAACCAAAACAAAGCAATTGTTTTTTTATTATTTGAATAGTTTTCTTAATATTCTTCAGACTCAATTTAGGACAGCACAGAGTGACTAGTACCAAACAGTTCCAAGAATTATGGGACCAGAAGAAAAACACTCAGAATATAAAAGTAATTTCCAACTCCTCTGTAGAAATAGAATTAGAGTCTACCCTGTTGTTAGAAATGCTATTTTCAGACACAAAGAAACAACAACACAGAGTCACCCCGCGGCGCTTTGATGTTTGAGTTTGGTGAAATAAATCGATAAAGAGGAAACTCTGCAAAGATGACAATCCTCTGTCTGTTTTAAGGTTATTTCATTTCAACCTCCATGAAAGCACAAAGTACGTTTGGATTTTCTTGTTCACTCTCCTTGTTCTCTCATCGGCACTCCCCCTCTCTCATTCATCCACTAGCTCTCTCAATTGTAGCTGTCTCTCGTTCACCTGCTGCTCTCACTTTTTTTGAACAAGTGGGAAAAACAACAACATAGCTTTGTTTATAATGTTACCAAAGTAGCAAGACATATCCACCCGACATCCTTATTTTAATAACAGGGATGCCTTGCACTTTTTTACTTCGCTGAAGAAGATACTGCAATATCTGTTTGACTAATCATTGACATTTTGTCCAGTCCACCCCAGTAGTTCTGAATCATCATAAGGACTACAGCAGGTGCAGGCAACAGTTTTACAACTGGAACTTAGTTTAATTTTAAATTCAGGTAAAGTTCCAGTATCTTTAAAGGCTGTTGGATTCCTGGAAAAGTTCCTGTAGTCGAAAATGACTGTAGCCATGTTTCCACCCAACGTACTCTGATCTTTTGGCCAAAGGTACTTTTTTTGACCCGTGAAGATTCAAAAAAATCATCCTATGCATGGGGAAGCCATGGTTATTCAAACATGTCATTTTTGCATGTGACTTTGCAATGATGATGCGATGTAAAGCGATGGACAGGCATCATTATTTGTGCATTATTGTATTTTGTTGATGTGTCAAAGCACAATGAACAAAAACTGGCTTGTTGCTTCAGATTTAAAAAAAGAAATGGTGGCTGAAATGAAATGATGCAAGTGCTGATCAATCGGAAATGTTCTGGAAGCTCCATCCCCAAAGTTACTATAGTTCTGGAACGTAATAACCCTTTTGGTAAGTAAAATACTGTCCCTACAACGCTAGAATTTAGACTCTGGTCTCTGAAGTGGAAACACAGGGTTGATCCAAATGTTCCTAGTTCCTTCTTGAGGTTAGTGCCTAGTGACTTTTTTGGTCAACTCCTCCAGATGGAAAACAGCAGAACTGCAAACACGCATCCTGCTGAGTGAGTAGAAGAATGGATATGGATACCTTTAGGCCAAAAACACAGTGTGTGTTTGTTTTTATGTGTGAGTCAGTGTGGCTGGGTGTGTGTGGGTGTGTTTTTGAGTACCTTGACCCTGCTGACAGCCTCCTGGGCCTGCATCATGCGAATGTTCTTGGAGGGGTTCCTCTCAGACAGCAGCTGAGTGGAGCCCAGGTAGTTAGCAGCAAAGATAATTCCATCAATCAGGTCTTCTGGTTCGCAGGGTCCTGGGACTGGGCCAGGAAGAAGCAGAGAAGAGGGTGATTAACGGGGAGATGAGGGGAAGGACAGAGTGCAGTAAGACTGAAAGGGTCAAGTGTGCAGCTGGGAGGGTATAGTAATCATTGCAGTCAGTCAGTCAGTGCTGTGTGAAGAAATGGAGCCAAACACTGTTGCTCTGGAGATGGAGAGATGGAGATAACAGGCTGGGTGGGATAAAGCAGTGAGACGGCCACTGGCTGCGAGCTGATGGAGGTTCAGTGCTGGTGGGAGGCTGAGGCTCGGATTAATCTGTGTCTGTGAAATGTAGATGTGGACTCTCTGACACCCATTCGGGGACACAATGTGCTGTCATGATCTGAAGGAGCAGACAGGCAGCAAAGGCCCTCACACATTATTGGGCCAAGCATCTGCCCAGAGGCAGGGAAAGAGCACTGGAAGAGTTATATCAGAGCCCGTGATGTGACAGACTGGAGGCAAAATAATACCTGGAATGGTTCCATGCAGTTACAATGTTTTGATTTCATCACCAAACACGTGAGAAGACAGATTCACTCACCATCGACGAAGCTGGGAAACGATGCAACTTTCTTTGTTGGCTGAAAGATAGAAACAGGATATGACGGATAAATGATTGTGAATAGATTTAAAGTCAATTAAGCTTGTCTCTTCAGTCTCAAATAAAACAGAGAAACCTTTATGTTTCACTCCGTTTGTAAATGTCAGCCGTTACACTCGTCTGCTTTTCTTATTGTACTGTGCACGTATCAGTGCATGGAATCGAGCAGCAAATCCTTTATATTTAATTTTAAAGAGCACCTGCCCACAGTTTTGACATGACGCGTAGGGAAGTCTGTTAAGAATCGGAAAACAAAGATGAACAGAGAATCTTCAAGGTAAACGAACATCAAACACTCACTCACAAAAACCCTTCTGTCTTTTGTTGACACAGTCAGAGAAAGTCAGCTGATTGCTGTTTACATCAGTGATGGTAAAACTGAATGTGATTGGTGTCTGACTTTCCACAAACAAGCAAGCTGACCGTCCTAACGTGCAAGGCATGATGATGTACCTCTTCTATATTGGCTGGTAGTTGCGTTTCATAAACTGCCATGAAAAACTTGTGTGAACAGTATTAGCTTAAGCTAAAATGTTGTGAAAGCTTTTCAAAAAGTTTCAATATGTCTTCCTTTAGCAGGTAAAATAAATGACCCTTTTAATCTATGTAGAGATGTTATGCTTTTGCTGAGAAAAGGCGTCATAATTATTCAGACATTTCACTTATTTGAACCCCATTCATGCAATTACATCCATTTAAAACGGAATACTTATAATACTGCAGTATTTACACCTTGCTCAAGGGCACTACAAAAGTGGGCGTGGAAAGAGCATCAAGTCTTAGTCATCCACTTCATTCACGTTGCTGTGGGAGGTGGAGGAGTGAAGCGGAAGCAGGAAGATATAGACAAGAGTTGGTTGCACAAAGAGAGAGAGAGGGAGAGCTGTGAATAGCGAGGTGATTCATGAGATTCAAACACTCATCGCCCTGGATCTATTGGATCATCGAACCTGCTCTCTACAATCAGAAAGTGTACTCAGCCCACCGACAGGGAGGTGTGGTTGGAGGCTGCACAGGAAGCCTCCGCTGCAGACATCTCAGTGAAAAATGGCTCTCATAAAACCACAAGCAGACACACCGCTCAATTACGACAACGCTCTCGTGCCGCGAGCAGAGGACATAAGCTGAGGTTGTAATTACACAATTACTAATTTACTCAGTCACACACACATGCAAGCACACACACAAACAACATCTTGTGTCTAAATGACCTTGCAACAGATCTAAAGGCTGATAGAGGAAAACACTGCGACACAACATCCAGCAGCATCTTACCTCTGGCACATTGTTGTTCTCCAGGGGAACGTTGAGGTCGGAGCGCTGCTGTTTTCTGGGTTGCTCTGCACCATTGCTCACCTGGTGGGTGAACACAGAAGAACAGGTATGACCAGATAGGAATTAGGATATAATAAAAGTGAACATCGAGAGTAATATTGAAAAAGCTCAAAGTCACACACGGAAAAACTTTTTTGTTTCCGTTTTCTGAGGTTCAATTGGGAAGAAAAATTGTGTAACAAAGATTAAGTTTTAACCTACAAATAAAGTTAATCATCTTTAGAGTGAAGCATTTTTGTGATCAAGCTGCTGTAAACTGAAGCATGATTAAGTTCTGTCTTCTACTTGTCCTTCAGCCAGCTCTTTGTTTTGTCTCATCTCACATCAAATATATAGACATATACAGCACACCCAGCATATAATCACACAGCGGGAGGATTACATTTATTCCCCTGGATATCCATCCTTCAGTCCACCACTGCTCTAGAACATTCACTTGTGTTACTGGCTGAAATGAAAACCTTCTGCCTTGATGTGGAGGTGAGGAACTGAAATCCGGAGGAACGGCCCATGCTGTTGTGCATGTGGAATTGAAATTAATTACCACAAACATGACATTAGTGGCCTCATTTGCAAAACGAGAGCTAACTTAAAGTCCTGATCAGTATTCATGCTGCACAACTCTGTTGTGCAAACAACCATTAAATTAATGAGATTCGTGTTGCTGTTTGGTGGGATGTTTAACTGTGATGTTCTACAAAACTACATTCATGCACAGAATCCAGAGTGAATTCAGTCAAACCCTGCACATGCCTTCATCTGCATGAAAAGCACTTTCATGAGGTTTAGGGATAACTGAAAAAAATAGTTCCTGACAGGGATGAACATTTCAGAAAATCTTTCATAGCATAGCTTTAAATATATGAATGCTATGGACGTACGCCAATCTAATAATTATCCGTGTTTAGCTTTAAAGAGAATCATAATAATAGGTACGCACTGGCTTTTAACAGACTGTAAGTGGTCTTAAATAGAGAAGAAATAAAGAAGCATTCCATCCCAAAACAAACCAAAATCAAGTAAAAAGGAAAACATTTAACTGAAAATACTGGCTATTATTGACCATTGTCACATTGTTGATTATGTCACATATAACTTTAATAACATTTACATGTTAAAACGTGCAGCATGTAAAGCATGTGCAGCGTGTAAAACCCTATTACAACACTGTGTTATATACTTTCTTCACTTTCCCACGTAATGTGTCTGTAGATGACCTCAAACTGTTCCAGCTCTTGAAACATAATCTTCTGGCACCACACTGTGCAGCAAAGCTCTTATCAAATTCATTGTTATTCTAGTTTATTCAAGGGTCATGTAGAAGTGGTGTGCAGAGAACATTTCATTTGTTAACAAAGGTCAGAACGACCAAATCATGTCAGTGTGTCTGGGACTCATCTGAATCTGCGGTGTACTGTACATTCTTCTAATTTAATCTAGTGTCTGACCCAGTTCTGTGCTACAAATGAGCTCCGCAGTGTATGTAGGAGCACATGTGCGCACTGTGGAGCAGGTGTGTATCAGCATGCTGGCCACAGGAGACTATCTCTGTTCTCCTTTTACCATCTGACTTTTAAAAGATGGGGGGAGCTCTGCGTGTGTTTGAGCCCATCGATGTGTCTGTGCAGTGTGTGCGCGTTTATCCAGATCTGTGACAGGGAGAGAGATGGTGGGGGGGCATCTCAAGGTAACATGGGGGAGGGAAAAGACTAAGAGGAACGATGAGGCAATGAGGAACATGTCACCTATAACTCATCTCCAGCTCCTCACCACAGAGCTCTTAAACTATATATGGTGGCAACATTATTTGTATGTTTTCTGCAAAGATTTTGACCATATTCGCATTGTTCTGTTGGTGATGTTGTTGGTATGTTACTTCTTTCCATCTGTGTGCCTTTTGAACACATCGGAAATTAAGATCGCTACAAGATACGCTTTAATGGGAAATTTAACTAGACTTGAATTTAAAAAAAAACATTTTTTACAAGTATTTAATGTACTTCTTAAGAAAACAAAATCACAGTATGAAAAGCAAAGATGTGAAAAATAACACAGTCAGTTTTCCCAATTTTCAGTTTCCCTCTATTGTCTGTCTTGGCTCACTGTCACACACTGCCAGGGCTTACTGGGGCTCTTGAATAGAACACGGCCTTTGTTAATGTGATGATTAACACCTGTGCTTTTTTCCAAGTAAAAATATCCAATATGAAAAGGCCTAATAGCTTGAAATGTAGTACAGTAATCATTTCTTATCACCTCGCTTCATTCTTATATCATTTTAACACCAAAATGAGCTGTTGCAAGAAGAAGTTTTTCAAGGTGTGTAAACCCCCCAAAAACTTTCCCACTACGACTAGATGAGTTTGCATGTCTGTTTTTTTCCTGGTGTGTTATATTTGGCTTCACAAGCAGGAAAAAGTAGAAAGTTGCATTGAGGCCAGGGACAATGTTACTATGGTTACTATTTTTTCTAATATTTACTACTTCAGTCTCTTTTTCAAACCCAGTGCCAAGTGAACAAAAGTCAAGCACTGTTTGAGCGGAAGACAGAAAACGTTTTACAAACATCCTTAACTTCATCATAGCATCACACCACAAAGAGGGCAAAAATTAGCGTGTCCACTATCAGATGTCACGTTTCCATCAGTGCTGATCGAAGGTGGAGCCGATAAATCCCTGTAACTTTTACAGTCATAAACCTGTTAATGAGTGCCACTTGTACCCTTTCACAGAAGACAAAACACACGTTACTGTGTTTTTTTTCAGTGTGAAAGAGGTTTCAAACAGGTAGCCTGTAGCTAGCTTTGTAATGGTAAATGACAAATGAGTTGGAGACCAGTAAAGATTAGTGGGAATCCTTAAACCTTGATGCTAAGATATCATTGTTTTTTTTGATTATCAACTTAAAACTCAAAAATTGGGACCTGTCCTGTCAGCTATTTTTCTGAAACTATCCATCTCTTTTGATTATGGACTGAAATTAACTACCAAATCTCTTTTCTTGCTTGGTTTTGTATTCCCTGTTGAGTTGGTTTTATTTTCATGTTTCAAAACAAACCAACAAGGATGCTGATACATACTTGTAAAAAACAGCTCACCTGCTCCTGTGTCCACCTCTGCCTGTCTTCAGGGGAGCGTGGATGTGCCTTGATCCCCCTCTGGAGGTCAGGGTTGTTGTGATGCATGGAGGGCAGGTTCAGGGACTTGGGCCTGCTGTCATGACGATGGTGAGCTGGTGGGTAGGGGATAGCATCAGGCTTGGGATGAGGGTAGTCACTTGGTGCGGGGTCCTGCGCCAGCTCCTCTGGGCTTTGGTCAGTGCCACTGCTTAGACTCCCCATGCTCATACTCATCTTGATCTCCGCAACAATTTGGTCAATGTCCTCCTCCGCCTCCTCCCCCGTCTCCCCCTCCACTACGAGCACCTTACGGCTACGGTAAGGAGACGCCCGCACTGAATTCCCATTGTCCTCTGGGGCATAGTAGTCTCCAGTGTAGGCCCTTCCATGTCTGTCCTCCTCCTCACCTTCCTCATCTTCTTCCTCATTAGGGCAGTACTCCTCGCTCTCTGCCTCCTCCTCATCCTCCCGGGTGTGCAGGGTGTCTTGCAGGGGGGGTTGGTGGTGGTGGTGATGGTGATGGTGATGATCCAGGATGGGTTCTGGTCTCCCGTTGTATATCTGTTCATCGGGGTCTTGCTCCACCACCTCACAGCGGACCTCCCCCTCTCCCTCAGCCCACTCCTCCACGCTGTGCCTCTCTCGTCCTGCCCACTGCTCCTGCCTGACCTGGCCCTCCTCTCTCCACTCCTCCCTCACCTCCTCATCTCCCTCTCTCCACTCTTCCCTCACCTCTTCCTCCTCTTCTCTCCACTCCTCCTGCACTGCCCCCTCTCCTTCCTCATCTTCCACCCATTCTTCCTCTCGCACCTCCCCCTCAACCTCCCCCTCCTCGACCCAACCACCCACGGCCTCCTGGCATTCGTCAGTGTGTGCTCCAGCTGGCTGCATGTTTACAGCACAGTCCCCCTGGCTGTGGTTGTGACTGTGGTTGCAGTCTCCCTGGCTGCTGCAGTCCATACCTTCCAGGTAGCTGTCATCCTCTGGGCAGTAGCGGATGTAGTAAGTCACACCTTCATCTTCTTCTGCCAGCCCTGCAGGGAATAACGGTCAACACAGAAGTGTTTCTTAATGTCTGAGGCCTCTTTTCTAAAATCCAAACAAGCACTGAAATACGTATGTCGGATGGTTCTGGCCTCCACATCGTTGATTAATTCCTGTAACTCTGTTTCCCTGACAACTGAGAGTTTGAACAATCATTACTAGTGCTGCATAATTTATCGAAATATAATCACAATATGGGTAATCGCAATATCCAAGGTAAAGGTAAATGTGTGACAAAAAAGCATTAGAATGTAGAACTGTAGTGCTGCAGAGATGTACTGGCCTACAAATCTTGTCCAGGACACGTCTTCTCAGTACAGACCCTAACAAATGACATATCATCATGATTTGATCATGAAGTTTGTTCAGTGGAAGTGAAAATTGTGATGCAAAAATGATCCTTCCAACTAATTGTGTATCATATCCATGGCAGAAACCATCATCTATTACTTTGTTACCTCCCGTCTCAACTACTGCAATGGTGTCCTGCTCAGGTAGTGCCCAGCAAGTCCAAAACTCAAAACTCATCTGCCAGGGTTCTCACCCACACCAGACCTTGGCAGCACACCACCTTTACCCTTATTGAGCTCCATTGGCTCCCCCATTAAGTCTCGCATCGACTACAAAATCCTCCTTCTGACCTATAAATCCCTCCATGCCCTTGTCCCCGAGTACCCAACGGACCTCCTCCACTCCTATAACCCGTCCCAGGAGCTGCAGTACTCAGATTCTGGCTTTTTTCCACTCCCCACACCCCGCTGCAAACTGTCAGAGATGGTGTCGCAGGCCCCGCCCTGTAGAACTCTCTCCCTTCTATAATCCACAGTGGTTCATCTCTGGAAATCTTCAAAAAACTCCTGAAGCACCACCTGTTCACCCAGGCCTACAACCTCAGTTAACTCTGTCTACCCTGCATTAATCTATTCCACTCTTTCATCCGACCAGCCAGCACTCTTTCTGACTGCAGCTACTGCTTCCTGATCATTCTTTTCTGTGCCCTCCATAATGTAAAGCATTCTTGGGTCTCTTAAGAGGCGCTACATAAAACCAAGATATTATTAGTATATTATTATAATCACTATTCAAATATCTGTCACGATAATTGCAATATGATTTATTATCCTATGCAGCCCTAATCATTACAATCCCATAAGTTTCTTACATGGAAATGTTGTTTATCACTCCAGTAAATAGGATGAGCCTTAGATTTGACTTAGCAACAGGAGATACTTTTAGTCTGCTTAGCTCAGAGAACCCTCTGGCGCAACTATTAGCAGGATAGCTAACACTATGCTACATGATTTTGCGTGAAACAGTTAAAGTAATTCAACAGTATGTTTAACATCAAGGTTACCAAGCTAGCCAGCCATGTCACTGTCCTCAAATCAACATTAGGATTTTTTACGAGCAAATGAATGGCCACGTGGCCTGACATAATGAGATGAATAGCAAAGGGAATGTGTGATAATTGCTTATATAAAGTACTGATATGTTCATAGGGATAGTTTATGCAGCATCTTGCAGCTCGCCTGTTATATGTGTCATCCTGTTGTTTTCAAAGGATGATGTGACTACGCTCAGTGTTGTTGTTACTAATTTTAGATATAGGCTAAACATATCAATTTAGAGGAGTGAACTCACAGTTTCACTGCAACTACAGGTGTTTATTGACACCCTGCAGCCAATCAGAACATAGTATTCATCTAGATCATGGTATATTAAACTTAAATACAGCTAGATAACACTGATAAACAACGTTTCAAAGTTTAATATACCATGTGGAACTTTAGTCTTTATATGGGAAAAATGTTTGAACTTGGGTGCCAAATTACACCCTTGCTTGAATGCACTCCCATATGCACCAGTGGCAGAGCCAACATTTTAGCACTTGAATGACAGTTCACTGTTTGTATTTTTCAGCTTCTCTGTGTATGCTTCACTTATTTTTTCAGTTTGCTTTTTGCTCAACAGCTCAAGCGCACTATTCTTGTCTGCCTTCTTATTTAATCAAACAGAAATGAATTGAGAATCAATAATGTAAAAATGATTAACGGAGGGGCAACGATAAATTCTTAATTCCTGATAATATACAAAGATTTATCATCCGCATGATTAACATCATACTCACCGTCATCATAATCCTCCTCATCATCCGAGGTGTTGTTAATGTAATCAGAGCTGGAGTCATCATCCAGGCTGTCAGCGCCACCGTGGAAGTCTGCCTGGTCGTGGTCATTTTGTTCATGTTCTGGCGTGGAGGGTGTTGCTGGCCGCTGATCCTCCAGTTCTGCGTCTGCTTGGTTGGTGTACAGCTTCACTTCAACCTCTGCATCTGTATCCGCCTCTGGATGGCTATGACTCACATCTTGAGACTTGGGGGAAGAGTATTGTGCCTTGCAGGAATGGGGTTGGGGTTTCGGCTCACGCGAGGACTCTTTGGGGTAGCGGGCTGGGCGTTGCCGAGGGGGGAGGACTTTCAGATCACATGACTCTGGAGGTTGAGGGTTGGGACAGGAGGCGGGGCCTGGAGCAGCCATACTGTTTCCTCCGCTGGTCCCCGGCCTCTTCCTATGAGCCATGTTTGGCGGCTTACTGGCCATGCATTGTTATCAGTTTGATCCTAGGAGACAGATAAAGATGCAGAGGAACAGTGTTAGGGCAAAATCAGATACAACTGTTAATCCACCCACGCAATGGCTGCAAGTCCATTGAGGAACATACTGCAATGTAACAGAATTAAATAATGTTCAAGGTTAAAGCTGGTAAGCTTTTAAGCTTTTAAGACAAGTGGAACTTTGTGTTTGTTTGACACATAGGACCCTTTATCAAAATGGCAATAGACTCCATTTATCAAACACACACACAGAAAGTACACCCTTACAAACATAGTCCTCCATTCCTCTTCTCACTCTTCTTCTCCACTTTACCTACATCTATAACGTATTCAGTTCCTGACTAACCAATCTTTTGTTGTTATCGAGCACAACAGCAATTTACTTTCCACATTCAGAGCAACACTTTTGTGCTTACTTAGCAAAACTTTGGCTTCAAATACACAACAGTGGACTTAATACATCGCTGAGGCTCAGCTTGAGAACAATAGACACAAAGAGCAGAGCCTTTCTAAGCAGACCCCCCTCTACATAAACCTAATGGGACACTGCCAGAGAAAGAATCAATAGTTAAATCAAGGTCATCTTCACAAAGGTGCTGCACATGTGCCCTGATACCACTAGGCCTACAGATGTCGGCGAAGACTTTATTGATCCATCTGTGACTTGCCGGCTGAGAATGGTCAACCTGGGAGACAATAAAGTCTCTTTCTCGACAAGACCTGGCTAAGTAGCGCAGGTGAGAAGACAAAGCAAATTATTTCATTCTGTGGTGAGAAAAGTAGCCAGCCAGCGAGCACATGACTCAAAATCCCAAATGTACATGTTTGCTCTCAAAAAACCATAAAGCTGCTTCAGTGTGGCCTGATGTGCTGAAACTCAATTTTATCATCAAAAATCAGTAACTAAACCATATCCAGTCTTTTAAAATCTACACCATCCAGTTAGATAAACAAGAAGGTATTGTTGCATTGGCAATATTAAAATGCAAAGCAACCTTGAGCAGGCTGTGGAACCGCATCTGCGACAAGAACAGATAGATATAAAGTAATAGGCTTACTTTCCCTGATACCAAAACAGATATTATTAAAAAAGGTAAACAAACAAGATAAAGGTATCCTATAATTCATGAATAAATCCTATTTCAGACATACAAAGGAAGGAACACAAACACACAAGCCAGCATCAACACACAAACAAGCAGAGCCAAGGATTACAGTCATAAGAGCGCATTACTATTTGTTGCAATGCATTTTAACGACCAACAACAAAAGTTCAGAGTATGTGTTCCAGTTCGTTGCTATCCCCGCTCTGTTGTGCCGTGCAGTTGCCATGACCAAGTGCCCACAGAGGGGTGTTGCTGGTTATTTCCCCATATTTTCCTTCACAATAAATACATTTTCCACTGCCAGTGATTACAATGGTTAATTAACTCCACACAACCTCCCACAAACACATCCGTGCTGAAACACAAACACACACACATACAGTAAAGAGCACACACGTGGACACAGTTGGTTGCTCCACAGGTAGCCAAGTCAGGGGACAAAGATTACATGTGCACACAAAGCACATGTACTGGGCCCTTGCGGCTGTTTGGCACCTAACTGTATAAATAAAAATAGGCAATTCTCTGGAGGTTACTCATCATGTAGCATTTGTAAATGCATACAGACACAAGGACATACGTGCTTTGTGCACCTGATGATATATAGCAACTTGTACGTCCAATGAAGCAATTTTGTGCACCATTTATAACAGCGCATAAAAAGGTTTTTCATTCAAATGTTTGCAAATGTCTTAAAAATTACCCGAGCTTGTTAATGTCTAAGAAACCATGCACTGACTGTCTTACCTGAGCTCCTGAGCTGGGATCTGGTGTACAATAGAACAGGGATCTAGCTGTAACAACAGTCGCATCCTCCCTCCCATCTCTCTTCGCTCCTCCCTTCCCCCACCAGCATCTACACAGCATGCACCTCCCTGACTCCACCCACCTTCTTCCTTCACATTATATCCCAGCATCCTCCTGCAGAGGCCCTGCCCCGCCTCGTCCAATTCCCCAGGGCCGAGGGTAAGGATTGGTAACTATGGGTAACTGCATCCCCTGGGGACTGATACCCTTTGACCTCCTCTTTGTTGGCTTACTACAATCACTGGCCTTATTTTTGTGGTGGGGTGTTGCCTGACTGTTGCCGTGTTTGTTCCATGTCGAGTTTTTGATATTTTTCCTGAGTGTCACCACAACCGCTGTGTAAATCTGGAGATCCTATAATTCCCTGGCCAGGTGGCTTTTATCAAATCTGCTTTGTCTGGCATGTATTTCAGTATTTGATTTGTGTTTATTGATTTGCATGCATTTGTAAATGATTGCAAAATACACAAGGGATCTGTCCCATCTATTTAGTACCATGAGGACAGATTTTGAATGAATTATAACATATGGTACATACAACTTTGCCTGTAAACACAGAACCTGTCTACATGTCATGAGGCTTGATGGTACCTTCACCTGTAGAACCTGTTTTTCCCATTTAACAACCAATCTATAGCCAACAATTTAACTGTATGAGCACAATCTCAACCTATCCAAAATTCGAATACATTTCTCTAAAGATGTTTGCGCATTTCTTTTTGCATTTTGGCTCAGAAAGTTCCTTATAAAACAAATCCTGCCTTCCTTTTGCATTAATTTTGACCGCATATGAGCGCCACTGCATTTATCATTACCTCATCACAAAATCATAATTGTTATTATTAAGTGGTCCTGATTGCTGAACAAAATACCCATTATTTTACGTGGCAAGTAGATAAAGAGGACATTTGTTTTATAGGCGATACTGTAGCTACGGGTATGGGACAGTTTGCACACATACAGCTGCCTATAAACAGGCGCTTAGCACCTTTAACAACTGACTGGACGCTCACTGCATTACTCATAAACACGTTTCGTTTTACTCAAAACAAAACGATGTACCACCTTATTTAGGGACTTAGTAATTGCAGGGTAATGTAGTTTGTTTAATTCAACTCTATGCATTTGGGACATTTTATCCAGTCATCATTTTTATTTTCAGTCTTCTGTTAGCCATCAGTTTGCAGTCAGGCACCACTGAGTCATGTGTGGCCACACAGGTGGCTCTACTCAGCTCGAGACAGCCGTTGCTGCTGAATTGCCACAGGAGGCAGTCGATGAGTGGGGCACGTCTCGCAGAATCAATGATGTCCCCTTTTGCAGTTCAGTTTCACCGTATTTTCCACTTCAACATTTTCTATTCTTCAACAAGCAAAAATCCACAAGGCAGAGAAATGAGACTATGTGATAATTGCCATGTGCAATTACTTCATCAGACATACGGAACATTGTTCTGTCTCTGTTGTTGTTGGAATCTGGATTTAGAGCTGCAACGTTTAGTTGATCGAAAGCAAAACTAGGGGCTGACGATTTTGATAACCTATTAATCGTTTCTGTCATTCTTGTTTCTGTCAAATTGTCAAAACATTTCCCGGTTCAAGCTTCTTAAATATGAGCATTTGTTGCTTTTCTTTGTGATTTATTATAACTAATAAAGAATCTTTGAGTTTTGGACTGTTGATTTGACAAAATAATATGGCAGATTAATCAAAAATGAATGAAAACAGACTACTGAGTGACTACTTATTTTCAGACGACTGACCAGTAAATTCAGATTGCTCACAAGATATTTTCTCTTATGCACATGCTGTATGTACGGTCAGATAGCTTTGGCTCTGTAGGTGTTTGTGGTGTTGAACTGGGGATGTTAAGCAGTTTTCGCAGGCTATTTCAAGTCCTCTGAACTGTCACTTCCTCACACACTTACTTTAATCCTAAACTAATTTTGAGTTTCTTCCAAAGGTTGTTTTTAAATTGTTCACAATTTCCCGTCCACCCTGTGCCATTGACAAAGTGCACGTGTGTAATTTTTACATACATGCACCTTGCTGTTTTTTGAAAGTAAGACTAATAAACTTAAAATGACTAAACTAAACTTAACTAAACTAACTGGTCAGCATCTTAAACCCTAGGCCAGCAACCACCCTTATTTCAAAACTCCAAAATAAGTCCTCGGTGAAGAGAGAAAGTACTTATATTGTTCTAAATTCATCCTACAAGATTGGTAAACTGCCCATAGCTGCACATGTGGGTTTAAAAGATTGTGTATCCAAGTTAGTCTCTCTTGTACAGGTTGTGTCTCTGCCTTCTTTGTAATGCATGCAGGGATATGCTCCAGCCTCATGGGAACCTGAATATAAATGGAGTGTTGGAAGAAAATGAATCAATGATTGGTGCAAAAAGAAATCAGAATCCAGCTGGCTCCATCACTGTACACTTCTTTCTATGTCCCACCTGCGCTCACACATAGACACACAAAGCATGGGTCTCCCACATAAATGCGCTGAAATGTAGGCACTGATTCAAGCTGTTACCTCCATCACTAAAATGGGCTCGACACACACGCACACTGGGAGTACTAACAGCAACACACCAGCCAGGCCGCCTGCAGTATCCCAATTGTCTGTTCTGAGCCGCAGCTGGGGACCACTTGTTCAGGGCTGTCTCCACGGACAGACCTATTCATGTATGCCACAAAGCGCATCATCTACAGTAAGATAAAGCTTTAAATTACCCGCAGACACTCCCCCTTGTTTGACAGACATGTCTTAAACGTGTGTGTGTATGTGTGCCTAAAAGCAGGGCTGAAGCGAGGACAGAGGGCGAGAGAGACAGTTCGAAAGCAGCAGATGGCTCGGTCAGAGTGTGGGCCCCGGGAATACTAATGTCTCTCTGCCTTGAATTCTAAGATATGACCTCTGTTCACACCAGTGAAATAGAGAGTCAGGCTTCAACAGGGAAAAAGCAAGACAGAACAGATGAGAATGTCTTTTACCCCTCAGAGTGTTAAAGAGCCGTGAAAAAAAGAAGATTATCAGGCAAATTGTACATGGCTATTCACATCTTCTTTAAATGCAATAAGACAAAAATAAGTTTCTCTATTGGCTGCATTAGCATCTGAATGAACAATTCAAAACATGACACAGCAATGACACCCCATCCTTTTTAATGTTTCCCTCCAAAACAGTGCTTCTTCTACGGACAACAGGGTTCTCCCACCAAGAAATAAGCTTGTGACATCACCCGAAATTGCCTGTACACCGGGCTTTTTACATGAAAAGACTCTCGCTAAAGCAGTGTCGTGATTCACTGCTTAAACAAACCCAACATTTCCTCCTGCTGCAA
Source organism: Diplodus puntazzo (assembly GCA_963678695.2). NCBI lineage: Eukaryota > Metazoa > Chordata > Actinopteri > Spariformes > Sparidae > Diplodus > Diplodus puntazzo. Next base: position 17,551,526 of record OZ023155.1, on the reverse strand, counting down.
GTAAACACTGGAAGTATTTCACTTGCGAAATGTGACATCATTAGCATTTTGAAGTGTGCTAGTTACAGGAAATGGACAGACATACAAAAGTATATATTTGGAAAAGCGGATCAATTTTAAATGTCAGGGAGTCATTTTATACAGTCTGTGGGAGTAATGGAGTAAGAAAGTTAGATGTTAGATGAAGAGCTGCAGGTGACAGGCTGAACACCTTTAGCTTCTCAGTGAGGTAACCAACTCTCTTTTCATTCATTCATGTTCTTAGATTTAGTTAGTATTGGGTTGAAATCCCAAATGTTGCCAGATACACGCTTTTGCCTTTCACTTTGACAACAAATCCTCCATTGTCATCTTGCCATCTCGTCATCTCTCCTCCTTAGCTGATATGTGAAATGTGACTGCGGCTACTCTGTGCTGCGACTCTTCTGCTGCCATTGCAAAGCAGATGAGTTTTTAACTGAATTGTCTGTTGTCTGATTAAGTTTGATTAGAATAGCAAAACGACAGCGGTGGGCAAGTAATATAATCGATGTATGCTCGACCACCGTGTAAGACTGGTAACACTGACTACAATGGTAAGTCTGCTGCAATATAGTTGAAATTATATTGGACCACTTCTACATCACTGCAGAAGGGTAAGAAGTTAAACCACTAGATGTGAGCAAAACAATATTTTCAGCTGCTATCAAGTTCCTCAGGTCATTGCAATAACACAATTTTGAACATTAGGAGTGTTTTGGATACATTTCCATACATTTACCTATTGTGATAGATCTCAGTATATAAAACTGAACTTGTGAATATTAGAATATCAATTTCAACCATTTACCACCACCCTGCCTTCCACTTTCTTTCATGTTCTACATCCAAACATATTTTGCGTTAGAACGAACTGCTGCTCTGCTCTGATCTGAGCGAACATTTCATGTAACATGTTACAAAAACAGAATTTTGTTTTCTTGCATTGCAGACAGGTTTTTGTGCTTCTCATTTTGAGCTCTTGTCCAGTGACTCATTTTTCAATGTGTTTGCTGCAGGCTCAGCTGTGTACTAACAAGAATCATCATTTAACACCAAAAGGGTACTTTATGCAAGTTCCAAGGAGTGAAATAGGAGGAGTGGGAGTGGAGGCAGCACTGCAGCTTGACTAAAAATTGGAGCATCATGTTCTGTCCTATTGCAAGTTCGATTTAATACTGACACATTCTCCAAGCAGAAGGCAACTGCATATCAGGCAGCAACCCCACAGGGGTAAAAACCTTTCTGGTAAATACTGTTACCTAGACTAGCCCAAGCTACTGACTCACAGCTGTCTCCATTGTATTGTTTTTTTTAACGATACATTTACCCTGCATTGATATTTTTGCCAAAATAGGAAATTCTGCAGTTTTTGCTGCATCGTGACTGATCCATTAAAACTTTAATGTTGTCTCTCTCACCTCTCTCTGTTCTTTCTCTGCTGTCTTTAAAGAAAAAATGTCTACTTTCCTTTTCATTTTTTTTTTCAAGGATCTAACCAGATAAAACAGATCACCTTGATTTTGGCATCCAGTTCTTGACACATGTAACAAAAAACCTTAGTTTGGTTGAGCAGTTCGTTCTAAAACACCATGAATTATTTGGTTAAGGATGTTTCAGAACAAGTGTTTTCTTTTCATTTTGCTGGGTGCTATGCTTAAAAACATTTTTTATCAGTTGAACCAGTGCAAAGTTTAAGTCATTAGTCTAGATAGCTAACTACAGTATTTCATTTATTTTCTGACTGACTGAAGGCAAAATGATCCTGCTGCTTGTAGCATTGACAGAATCAGACAACACTTATAGCCAAAGCTTTCAGTATATTCCATGCTTGATCAATCTGATGATCTGGTTATCAGAAATATCCTCTGTCATTTCTTTATCAAAGTAACCAAATATAAGCCACTTTTGAAACCTAATATGTTGGCTAAATGAGAATAAAATAAGCATATCCTACTTGCAAATCAACACTACTCGGTATGATTAAATAAATTCTGGTATATTTGAGAGTGTGCTGGTACGTGTGCATATTGTGGTCTGAATGACTACATTATGCATCATTATTCAGTCTTTGGGGTCTGCTTGCGGCTCATTTTTCACTATGAAAAGGAAGAAAATGAGACCTGTCGGCTGAGTTTAAAGTTAAAAGCTGTCAAACAGATGGAATATGGAGGAGTTCAGTGTGAGTTTCCAGAGAGAGGAGAGCGATAATGGAGAGAAAGAATCTTCTCTGTTTCATTTCTTTCAAAGATGGAGACCTGGCTTCCTGCTGCTACTCGGCACACAGGAAATTGCTGTTTCAATTGAAGTGTGCTTTCTGCTCTCTCTTGCTCTCTCTCTTTTGCACAGACACACAGACACATTTGTAAAGAAAAATATGGTCAGAGCATATTTTTTTTACTAAAAAAGGTCTGACAATGCACTGGTTTTGCCCACAAGAGTGCTCATTTGCTGGAGGTGTCCCTGTCGTTCAATGAATACAGGGATGTAATGGAGGATAAGCTTGCCAATACTCTTAAACCACATTTAATAAGTACAGACTACACACCGAGGAGTGGTAGATGTCGTATTGGCATTGAGTAATGCAAACCAATAAAACAGGGGTATTCAAAGGACCAACTAAAAAGACTACAAACCAACTACCAAACACACGTACCCCACATTTAAAAAAACAAAAGAAACAACACCAAAAACACAGAAAGCTATATATATATATATATATATATATATATATATATATATATATATATATATTAGGGCTGTCAAAGTTAACGCGTTAACGCAACACCCTCTTAACGCCGTTATTTTTTTTAACGCGCGATTAACGCTCGGTATAGAAAAAAAAAAAAAACGAAACGCGCATTGTATGCGGGTGGACTGAAAAGCGAAAGTGAAAGGAAATGGAGAAAGGACTTATGAACGGCAAATTCACTTTCAAAACACTGCCAGATGGTCGATAGGACAAAAGTTATCTGCACGTACTGTCGACATGAAATTAGTTACCATCAGGGTGGGAATTTCACGGTTGCCCCGCACTTTGGCCTTGATGCCCTGTGAAAAAAAAAAAATCCTTGTACGGCCACGGTGGCCATTTATGCCCCTGGCCCGGTCAGTGCCGTGTTCTTGCCTTGAATTACTGCCACTCGAGTGCACAGTAGTCACTCACAGTAACTTCAATGCGTCCGCGGTTCGTGCAGGTGGAGACTCATCATCACGATGATCTCACGTGAAAGCCTCTCAAACAGCAGCAGCATCTCAAAACTGAATAACGACACTTACAGTACAGGTGCGCAAGCGAGCTCAGCCAGTTTTGATATGATGCGTAACTGACTTATGTGGCATGATTTAGTTTGGTAAAGTTGGAAATATATTCACTGATTAGAACTTCCCGGATCAATAACTCATAAGTGAAACAACGACGACTCTGTACTACCGTAATAAGGAAGACAACGAGCTACAACCATATTTTCATCAAAACGAGTGTCTGGACATTAACTCTGGTCTCTGTGGTCAGCTGGCTGTGAGACAAGGGCGCAGGGAGTGTCTACAAAGTGCAACACCGAAAAGAGATACAACAAAAAATATTCAATAACTTCACTATTTTTCAGTGTCGTGTCACCTAAATCACTCCACACGTCAGTGGTCTCCTGCTGGTCATTATGCAATTTTTTGTTTGGAAAAAATGTGCTTTGGCATAATTTGGGGGAATTTCTACTGGGAGAAATATTCAATAACTGAAGTACTTTTTCACTTGTCTGACAGGTACATAAGTGAACTTCTGGGGGGAGAGAAATTTCTTAAAAGTGATTAAGAGCATGAAAAAGGTACATTAAGATAGAAAAAACAGAAAAAAAATTGCGATAAATTTGTGATTAATCGCGAGTTTACTATGGACAAAATGCGATTAATCGCGATTAAAAAAATTAATCGTTTCGTATATATCGTATATCGTGTATATATATGTATATATATATATATACATATATATATATATATATATACATATATATACACACACTTTAGATTCAGCCTAAACAAAACATCTGCCAAAGAATGTCCCACCTGGACATCACACAGCAGGGACTTCCACTACAATCCAGGAGAATTACAATGTCTAGTAACTATGATGAAAGAAAAAAACAAACAAAGATCACCTCCACTCAAAATGAGTTTCATGTCCCCCAAAACGTCTGATCTTGACTACACCGACTTGTATCCTTGCAAAGTTTGAGTCTGCTTTGAAATAATATTACTGCCAATGAGCAAGGCAATCTTGGTTATCTATCAAGATTAACAGCTTTTACACCACATGTGATGTGAATATCCTTGCAAAAAAGGGATATACATTTTAAGCATACCCTAGACAATGTGACAATGTGAACGCACACTGTGATACATAGATTTATCAGTGAGGGACTAGATGTGCTCCCTGTGCACTTCAGACATTAAAAAAAAACAAACACTCAATGTGGAAAAAATATTAAACAAAACAATCACAGCAAAACTCAATTTTCTGTACATTTTTATTAGAGTGGAAAAAATCAATCTCTGTCAAATAGATCTCTCTTGACATTGATGGTTGGAGACATGACCCTTAATCAGACTCCTTCGGCCAAATGATCAGGACAACAAAAAAGGAACTGACACTGTGAGAAGTTCTGTGTCGGTCAGGTTACGAAGCCCGTAGGCATCAACTCTAGATCAAACATTCCATCGACAGATAAGGCCAAGCTCAGCCCTTTTAACTGGACTCTTTCCCACTGCAGCCATTCTCCCTTCTCCTCTACTAGCTGAGGCATAACTGCAATATACCCACTTCCTTATGTACCATCTTGATGTTCTCCATCTCCACAGACCAGCTGTGCTGAAATGATTGGTTTTTAAATTCTGTCAAACTAACATGAAGAGTGATTTCAGGCAATCTGAGAAGAAATCGGAATTTCTGAGACACTATTTATGTCTCACTTAAAATGTTCTGAACCATGAAATAATCTATGTTGCCCTTCATGAAGCAGATATCCATCAACTTTAATAGGGTCAGCTCTTATCACATGATGTTGTAAACATTTAACTGCATGACATTACCCGTACGACACGTCCACATCGTTTAACACATGTTAATAAATTGTGTAATAACCTGGCCATGCTGGGCTATGCCGCTTGTAAATAAGGAGTAAAGGCACTATCAGAGGGAGACAGAGCGAGAAAATTAGTTTCCTCTCAGCTGTCTCATTGAGATTCAGCGTTTGTTCTCCTTACAGACTCCCACTCACTTCAGGACGACAACAAGAGAGCGATGCAGGAGACGGGGGGAGAGAAGGAAACCAGAGACTTGGTGAGCAGCGGGAATGGCACAGGACCACAGAACGCATCGCTCGATCACCCGCCATTCTGCCTGCCAATGTCCATCTTGCCACTCGAAAGCACACCACAGGCACACCCCCCTCCTTCACCCTTGACTGTTACCATGGCAACCCTTTGTTTTCCAGTGCAGTCTCTCAGAAGAGGACTGTCTCAGCCAATCACCAAATAACTCCTTCTAACTGAGCAAACACACAAAGAACGCACACATTACTCGAACAATGCTACTGTGCTAATGTGGACGTTTTAATCTGTTTTGGAAACACAGGAAACAGCAACACTTTTGGTCTCAGCTGTGTTCAGTAAATGTGCCTCCTCACATCAAAATCACAAAGGCAGAGTGAATACAACAGATGGACTCTTTTCTTTTGGGGTGGCCCAGCAACATAGGACCATATTATCTACCTTCAGGGACAAAAACAACAAGCCTCCTTACTGATTCACAGTGGAATTAACTTGTATCAAAGATGAAGTCTAAATAGGAGGCCTCCTTTAGAAAAAAGGGAGAATAACCCTCACTGCAAACAAATGAAGACAATATGGTCATTAGGGCAGAAAAGAAATGAACACACAAATAGTTTTTTCTGTTATGCTCATGTTTGTCCTCGAAGGATGGAAATACCTGAACTGGTGTCGGGTGAATGAGTGTAATGTCAATAACTGTTGGATGCTAGCTCTTAAATCCACAACAGTTACGAGGACTTTCCTTTACTCTGTTGAGTCTCAGTCTCAACTCAGCAGGTAACTCTTTCATCTGTAGTCTCTGACTGGAGTGATGTTGCAAATAACCACCCAAACTGCTGTACTTACGCGAACATCAAACCATCGTTTCCGGTTTAATTAATTTGTTTTGCTAGTTTATAATGCAAATCAAAAAATATGAATCAATTAAAATCAAAACACTAGGTAATCTAAGCAAAGACTCAGTTTATCTGGCCGAGGTGGCAACTGGAGCTCTACGTTTTTGATTACATCATGGGTAGACACATGGTGTGATCACCAACAAGATGTGCTGATGAGATTTGTCAGGTTACATTTTATAGTAGTTAGTTATTTCTTATTACATGGGGGTAAAATGTGCTTTTTAGTGGTCAGCAGGCTGTCAGCAGTCTTTGCAATATGTTTGATTTCAACTTCAAACTAGATACACGGCAATGCAATGTTTTTGATCAGTTGGCCATTGAGTCAAAGTCAACAAGCCTATCAGCTAAATAAAGAAAGTAATTCACATATTTTGCCTTTTTTAAAACTTGTTGCATGTAACCACTAAACAACATGACCAACAAGAGTAAAGTATCACCCATTAACTCACAGTGTGAACACATACTTTGGTTTGTGGGCTCTGAGACTGGCCAGGTGGCACATGGGGCTAGGTTGGCCTACATTTTAAGAAGGAACATGAAACACTCTCTAAAGTTTGCCTGGCGACAAGCCCAGCATGCAGACAGCTAAACACAGCTAAATGGCCCCAGAGGGAGACCAATACTGGGCCGATTTCACAGGGTTTAATTGAAGCTGTCAGCCGGGTTTGGTTACTGATGAGAGAGAAAGGGCGAGACTGATAAAAAGCATAAAGTTATTTCAATATGTAAAACTATGAACTTGGTGAAAAACAGTAAAAGCAGCCTTGACATCACATGAATACCAATCACTGCTGGGACAGCCTCCACTGCACACATGTTAGCAGCAGGGAAAGCATTTTTTGATCTGGATTTAATGAGAAATCCTACTACACCACTTTGTCCCAACTGGGCTGACGCATGACAACACAATAAATGGGTATTAATCCAATAGCCCCCCCAAAAAAAGGGGGGGGGGGGGGGTTAATACAGATTGTGGAGATGCTGCTAATTAAAAACTGCGGTTGTTTGTCCTGTTGGCTGATAACATGTAGAGGGAACATACGCAGGACAAAAAAAGACCCGCTGTTTATTTTTGTTTGAAAGGGGATTAGTCATTTTTGTGCAAGGATGAAAACAGGATGAAGCACATAAATCTCAGGATATGAGAAATGAGATTGGAAGATTGTCTGTGAAGCAAAAAGTATGTTTTTTAGGATCCAAGTTTTAATTAAGAATGGAGATATGATGTGTGAAATGTCACTTGTTTTATCTTTGCTAATTTTTGAGTGAACTGTTTAAATTGTAGGTGGATTACACATCAGTGTAGGTGGTTATAGTTACCGCCCTTTCGAAATGTGCATTTACCTTTCATTTGTTACTGGCAGGTATAGCAGACTTGTTGCAAATCACTATCTTAGGATTTTAGAGGTTTTGTTCTTGCAAAAATTCACTAAACACAGTCAGTTATTTTGCTGACCATCAGGCTTTTTCACTACAACTACATTAACATATTTTCTGTAGCAGTGTTGGCACAGAAACTGGTATTTAATAAGCACCAGCATACTATCAAATCTTAACCCACCTCCTCTTGTAACTGAAGCCATTCCTTTGGATCAATCGTTTTCAGTCAAGAGGCCTCACGCCTCGGATTCCCAAGTTTTGTCAAAATCCAGTCAGTGGTGACTGTTCTATCATACAACAAATGTATGAATACCACATACATGTTATATGGACCTCAGCAAACTTTAACCTGCTGAGCCAGGTGACTTCTTGTTAGTAACTGGCAATAATGGAAGTTTGACAGCTGCCTCATTTAGACCGGACAATACACCGCAGTATTAACGCCATTCTCCAAGAGTCAGCTCAGATATCAGGCCACGGCAAAAAACAGTATGTACTTCTACTCCCACAAAGCTGTCTTCCACATTGACAGATTCCTAAGAAAAATGCTAATAATATTCATTGAATGTGGTGATGGTCATTGTATCCAGTGACAGCACAGAACAGAGCAAGCAATATTGGGCTGGGAAATATCCCCTTATCTTGTTGAGAGACAGACAGGCTGAGCGGTAACAGCCAGGCCCGCTAATGCAGTTTGGTGGCAGGTACATGAAATAACTTCTGGGTTCAGTCAATCACACAGCCCCTCGGGGAAAACAGGAGGAAAATATGCATCACGTTTCACATCATACAAACACACAAACACGTACCGCAATGTATGCTCCATCAGTCCTCACCTGCCTTTTTTCCACATCTATACATGCATGCGTGGGCTACATGTATTTGTGACTGAAATGGCTTGATAACAACACACCAAGGTGATGACTGCAATTAAGTGTGAGTTGAAAAACAAAGCACACTCGGCACTCAGGTTTCCCACGCGTCAGTGTTTGCTCCTGAAAAACACAGCAGGGTTAAATGTTTCACCGTTATTTGCTTTCGAGCAAAGTGATTTGCGCGCACGACCTGCACACCTCTGCACATCCTGAAATGGACTGTGAGAGCGTGCACGCTGCTAAGCTTGGTGTGACTTTTTGTTTGGTTTTGGTATCACTGCTGGCCAGCTGACAGGCTTAGGATTAATCAGGCAGACATCGCCTGCTCGGCCACACAGAGGAGCAGCACCACGTCGGACAGGAACAATAGACAGACAGACAGACAGGCAGACAGGCAGATAGACAGACAGAGGCTTGGTTTGATTACACAGTCCCATGTTGCACTGTGTCACATGTCACTGTGTGTGTGCAGGGATGTGGGTTTTTGTATCTCAGACCTCAGAAGTGTGCTAACTGTTAACACAGTGGCTCTAGTTTGTTGCGTCTGACTGCCTGAGTGTGGTATGCGCATGTGTGTGTATGTGTGAAATTGTCACATCAATTCTCCTAAAGCAGTGGCAGGTTCTGAAGGGGGGTGTCACACCTCCAAGCCTCCTTAAAGCTTTACTGAACCCAAGGGATACACACTGAGTCAGGCTGGAAGATTGAAATCTGCCCACCTCCACACACACACACACACACACACACACACACACAAACACACACACACACACACACACACACACACACACACACAGAAACACATAACAAAAGGTCTCATGTCGCAAAAGCGGCTCTGTAGTGTTTTTCCGTATTCCCCAGCACTTGCTCTTGTATACATTTAAACATCAAAACTGTATCTGTTTATGTGTGTGTTGCATAATCTGCAAAGTTGTTTTATTTTTCATTTTAAGTGCATTTACTGTGGAGAGACAGAAAAGTCATCTGTGAGTCTCTTCATATCAACTATAAAGCTATGCTAATGAGGCTGGGGAATCTTTATAAAAGGGGAAGGTTGGAGAAAACAAGAAGACAATCATCACAGCAGCAAGTCTAGTTTGACAGAGGAGGCAGGCCTGCTATGTAATAATGTATGATTCAAGCTATTTTAAGATTGCGGATTGCTAAACCTAGATTTCTTTAGGGAAATCTCACTCACAGTGCTCAGTAGAAACTGTGCCAAGCAGGAACACAGTCAGTTCCTGCCTGGGTTTGGTAATGAGGCTGGCTCAGGCTCAGTGTTATACCTAGACAAGGTGGGAAAACGTGTATCTATTCAGATTTGGCGTCATCACATTACGTCTGTTCTGTTTGCCCTGGCCTAAATAGTGAATGTCAAGGCAACACAGGCAGGCATCCAGTATGTGATCACAGTCGTCAGACACATCTCTCTTTTCTCTCTTTCTCTTATATCTCAGTGTAAATCCCCAGTGAGTCAGTCATGATAACAGAACTGATAATATAACTAGATCAAATGAACAGTTAAGAAGACTTTGGATTTAATATCATGTTATCATGATTAACTATCAAGATTCACTAATATCCCTTGATGGTAGAAAGTCACAAAATGCTCAGGTAAAATATTAAGGCGATTTAGAGGTCAAAATAAAACAAAAATCAGGGAACACATAATAAAATAGAGATATGATGAGGTTATGAGGTGCATCTGGGCTATTTCATTATCAGTGACTGGGAGCCAGAACAAGAGTCGTACTATTTCTTTTAAATGTTTCATATTCATCTGATTGTTTTTACGTTGAGAGACTGCTCTCAGCTCTGAAAAGCTTTTGATGGGCTAATATTTCAGATGTGAAAATGGTTCCGTAATTTCTGACAGATGCACACTGACGTCCAGGCTCGCAACTAGGGCTAATGATAATAAATAAATAAATAATAATTGTATTATTGATTACTGTGTTGATTATTTTACCAATCAGCCAATCAATCGTTTAGTCCATAATATCTGATAAAGAAAAAATACCAAACGAAATTATCCAGGAGACATCTTCAAATGTCTTGTTATAGCTGACCTACAGCCAAAACCTGATGATTTAAATTTTATGTTAACATAAAACAAAGAAGAATGGCAAATCCTCCTAAAGGAATTTAGCATTTTTGCTTTAAAAATTAATCAATTATTAATTGTCATCATCAAGCTGATTATTTTTGTCGATAAACTAAGTGATTAAACAACTAAGTGCTACAGTTCTGATTACAACTAACAATTATTTTCACAATAGATCACTCTGTCAACAACATTTAGATTAATATAATAACTGTTAAAATAAATTTATTGTCAAATATTCAGTCAATGTAAAGTAAACATGACAATTACTGGCTGGCAGCAATGGATTAAAGTTAGGTTTAATAATATATAGAATGAGGACATTTTTGTTGTTATGAGGAACTTGTAACATTCCACCATTTCCAGCAATTTAACTGATTTTGGGCCAGACAGAAGAACAGCCCGTCCAGTCAAGTTCTCTATATATATTGACAGAAATATATGTATGCACAGTATTTAAGGAGTGGGGATAAGAAGAAAGTCAATAAAGAGAGTTGGAGGTATGATAAATGTTTGCTTAAGCAAAAAATGGAGGCAGTCAGAGCAGGTGGAAGACAATGCTGCTGCAACGTGAGAAAATGAAAGGGGACTACTGAATTGTGTTGTATGCACAAACTAACAAGCATATTTTAAGTTACGTGTGACCCAATTAAAAGATACCAATTTTTCATACATCTCACTGAAGTCATCAGTCTACAGGATAGTTGTATTCATAAAAAATGTATTTATGGTTTGTGCATCCATAGAAACATAAGATCAGCAAATGCATAAACCATAGGGAAGTGGAATATAAAATCAGTGAAAGCAGGATCCTAAATAAAAAATACAGGGCCCAAAACAAATGACTTAGAGAAAAGTAAACTGCCAACTGTATACCCAGACGACAACAACAATGCCAGACATCTACAGTGCCACACAACATCTAGAAAACTTTAGCGGCAGCTTCAAGAATTAAGAGTCTAGTCGAACAGTTATGAAGCCAAAACACTAAACTCAAAAAAACACTCTACCCATTTTCCTGCAGACTCTGATGGCTTCTTGGCTGTAGCAATGAAGCATTAATTCTTTCTTGCTCAAGTTTATGAAATAGATGTGATAATATTCAGCAAAATGTTATAAACTTTGCATCCGTCACTCGTACAAAAACCATTTGGTATGCAATTAAAACAAAAGAAATTATGTTGAAAAACATCTGCCTTTTTATTTTCTTGATGTTATACTTCTGTGTTTTTACTACAACTATTTTTGCCTACTCTGAACATGCAACACGTCTTTCTGCCGTGTTGCTGGAAGTTCTTCCTTTTCTGGACAGAGGGTCTAATCATAGAGGGTTTCTTGGTGTGGACTGCAAATTTCTATTGACACAGACTTGTGAACAATTTCAGACAATAAGCGCAGAGTTGTCTTTTCACTGGACTGACAGTTGACATAAAAATTGCCATGTATGTCCGAGTGAAGAGATCATTTTATCCCAAATACTGTCTAGAAAATGTCGAGAGTACATTGTGTACAAATGGATCATTGAGAGAACTGTCATGCTTTTATTTATTTTATGAAAGGTCAGATCTAAAGAGAGATAAATCAATGCCAAAGATGGCAGCTTGTAGATGCATTGCCTCAGTCATTTCACTGTGATGTGCTGGGTACTAATGTCGCTGTCTCTTGGGAAGCAGCCAGGGATCATAAGACATGGCAAGGACAGAGAAGGGTCTAACGGGGCTCATCGAGGCTGGATGACCAAACGGAGCCAACAGCAGCACTGATCCCATGATGACAGAAATCTGGATTATTGCAGCTCACATTTGAATCCCCTTACATCACATCACTCTGAATCTGGTCTTTCTACTCATCCTAAAACTAAACCATGGACCTTTACCCCCCTTTTAGTCCCTATATTATCAAGTGGCAGTACAGTGGCCTTGTGGATAAACAGGCTGGCCTTCAGCTGGAGGTTCACCTGCACAGCATGACACAGATTCACCACAGGTCCTAGCCTACTCTGACCTAGTCTTATCGACCTACAGGAGTCAATGAAGTGGTGACTTTATCATCACACCACTATTAAGACTTGAGAGTACATCATTGCAGAGCTGAGGTAATCTGACAGCCCCTGATGCACTATGGTTCCAGTTAATGTCTGCACAGACTTGGGAAGGATGCAGATCATTACTGCTTAGCCAATATCTGATAACAAGATTAAGCCAAACATAACAGCCAATTATTGGAAGGTGTTGAGGATCCTTAATGGTTACATTTTAAGCAATTTATGTTCAAAATACTCAACCTCCTCAAATCTGTATCTAGATTAGTTAAATCTCTAGAAAATGACTTTGACCCATGCTGATGTGAGATTAGATGTGAGTCCACTGTAATCAACTGTGTGTTTCTGAATTAGCAGCAGTGTGTCTTCAGCATTACTGCAATAGAGGAATTGCTTATTGGAACATTGCTGAAGTCACCGCTGTTTCCCACCATTGCTCTGACCCACAGATCTCTCCAGGCGGAGAAAACTGTCTCCCGTCACCACCGACATACATCCCTGTGCCGGGTGGAAAAGGGTCTATGTCACCACACTGCATGTCTGTATTTAAGCTGTGTTCAGCCTCAGGAGCTTGAAAAAAAGACTTTCTAGTTATTAAGGAAGTTTAGCTAAGACAAAAAAAAAAACAGTAAGTGAGAAAGCACAACTGGTACTGGTGTATTGATATGATGGATAAGCTGTCATTGCTGTGGGTGAAGGAGTCCCACCCTGTGCAGGTCACTATCACAGCACTGGGCAGCTCCTTCAGTGATAGACTAATACACCCCAAGTGTGTGAAGGACAGGTATCGCAGGTCCCTCCTTCCTGCTGCTGTCAGTCTTTACAACCAGCACTGCTCCCAAAAGACCTCACTGTGCACTGTGCAATACAAACTCTATACATAACTCATTTCTAATTTTTGGTTTGTACTATCTGGACACTTTTTTTATAACCTTATATATTATTTGTAAATAACAATACACTGCCACACTGTTTATAATTACATGTTCATATTGTACAATATCATGTATATATGTATACACGAGTCTATTCTATTTCTTACCTTTTTATTATATTGTTTTTTACTGTTATTATTGTGTATTGTAATATCACTGCCCTTTGGCTGCTGTGACAAAGAAATGGCCCCATTTGTGGGAAAAATAAAGGAATTCTGATTGTGATTCTGATATAGTGGAAAATTAACATTGAAATGGTCTCAAATATCCAAAATAAATATGTATTAATATTTCAATACTTTTGGCAACACTAACTCCCAAATAACATTTTTTTGCAAGACAATCAGATGCAGTTTCTAGAAAAAAGATAATACATCAGCAAACTTCTCATTCAAATGAATTGTAATTTTAAATTGACCAAGAAGCCATTTGTGGTTACACTTTTAGGTTAGGTCAAATTCCAATTCGAACATCACAAAAAAATATAATTTTCTACAAGGTACTTTGAACTTATATGGATGATTAAGGAGCGGGCGTGGCTCAGTCTGCATGTCAAAGTGTCCTTGGGCAAGATACTGATCCCCAAACTGCACCTAATGTGCTGGTCGGCACCTTGCATGACAACCACCGGCAGTGTATGAATGTATGTATGAATTACTGTAAGTCACTTTGGACAAAGGCGTTTGCTAAATATAAAATTATTCGGAGAATCATTGCACTATAGTCGAGCAACAGGGACTGCCACCTGAGGAGGGGAAGACAGATTGACAAATGTGAACTGTTTTTGTGCACGGCCTTCGCACATTTCTAGCAACCTCGTATATTTTGTGTCGGCAGATTGGCAAATTTGACTAAATGGTAATAAGCAGAAGAATGTTCATGCTGTATTATCATGCAGATATACAGTTTATATAAACAAAACACTGATTGTGGATTCTATAACATTTTCAGATGATTGCAATTCCTAGGCAGAGCAGAAGAAAGGAAAGCACAGAAAATCCCTTACACATATGACAGATGTGGCAGATCGTGGCATCAAATTCCACTATGTCTTCAGGGTTAATTATGAGTACATTCACAGCGTGGTATCCAAAAACCAGTGTATACATTAATGGAGCTGCTCAGGCTTTTGATGATTTATAACAAGTCATGGGAATGCCAGATTCTTTGTCCTTCCCTTCATCTTCAAAGGATTTAATCAGAATAAGTGAAGCATAGCAGCTGGCAGACTGAGCACACTGCGCTGCACTGGGTGACTCAAATTCCAAATGCATCCCCAAAACCAGTCTATCCCTCAAGTTCTCATATGGATCCAAACCGCCACAGATTTCCCCTATCAGTGACATGCAGATGGATGAGGAGTATTTTGGACTGTTTACGGACCAGCTCGAGCGAGCATTGTTATGAAACTGATGTCAGTGATCGAGTTCTGGAGTCACAGCTCCTTTCAGACCACACTGAGGATCAGACTTTGAAACCCAAGAACAAACAGCCCTGCCCCTGTCTCTCTTTAATCACTTTACAAAAAAGGATGCAGTGACTATAAACAGTAAACATGAAATAAACACACAAGTGGAATGGATGGAAGGAGTCGGTTGATGATGGATGATATTCAAGTGACTATAATAACAAAGGCTGTGATATACTGTTGAGTGTCAGGATGATACAGAGCTCTATTAATTTTTCTGTGGGTGGATGGCACTGTACCAGGGTGGATGAATATTCTAGCAGAATATTAATAAATGATGAGGGGAGGCAGTGTTGAGAGACTCACGACACTTTGGATTGCTCAACTGTTGTTTTTGCATCCCCTTCCTCCACCTCCGTATAGTATGTCTTCGGTTAGGTTCTCCCATGACGCCCTCCCTCCTCTTCCATCAGAGGAACTAACTGTCTCTCACAGTATTTCTGACCAAAAATATCAACAATGTGACTGGTGTTAACCTCTTAACATATTCACAGGTCGGATAACTAACTATCATTATTATTGGCATGATAAACAGAGTTCATTCTACTTAGCTAGTAAAGGCACCGAATTCTCCTCATATTTTCTAAATTCTGAAAGTGCTTGTTTGTTTTTCAATCAGCCATGGCAAAACATTAAAGATGTCTCAGCTAGGAAAGTGTGATATCAATTAATGGGTTTTGTCTCTGATGCGTAAAAATACTAACATAGTGTGAAGTGTGTGTGTTCTCTCCTAGGAGCCCTGCATATTGGCCTTGTCAACAAGGACTCGCTTCAGCTCACAAGCCAATCGGAGTAGGATTTACTATAATAGCAGAGGATTTTTGTTTTTGCAATACTCCATCATGCAGAAGTTAAAACATTAAACATATGAGCTTTAATGCAGCCGTAAACACCAAGAAGAGTCACCTTGCCGCCACCACACAACAAAGTCTCTTTGACTGGACCCCTATATGTTTTTTCCATCCTTTTAATCCTCACTCCCTTCCTCATCTTGTCCCTTCAGTGTTTGTTTCTACACCAGAGAGGCATGACTCAGTGGACAGCCAGGCGAGATAAGGAGCTCCCCAGTGCCTGGAGGTTGTTTGTGTGTGCTCACTCAGTGCCCAGAAATGGGTCTGAGTGTACCAGTACTAGGGATGTAACGGTTACCAGTGTCACGGTAAAATTCCCGACGGTGAAGGTTACCGTTTAAGTTTCAATTACCATTATAACCGCCGTGGTCGATAACCACATGTGGAAAACTCGCGAGATACTTTCTTAGTCTCCCTACACATGCGCAACGCGCAATGTGCGCTTGTTATGTAGTGAAGAAGACACGGCGGAGAGAGGATGTGATAGTAGCGGTCCTAATGGCATTTTTCCGCCTTCAAAGAGAACCAAATCTGAAGTCTGGGCATATTTTGGTTATCATAAGAATGCTCAGGGACAGCCGGTCGAGGATGGCAGCCCTGTCTGCAGGAGCTGCAAGAAGAAAGTTGTTGCGAGGGGCGGCAACACATCCAGTTTACGCGACCATCTCCCTCAACTGTTCAGCAAATGCAAGGTAAGCTAACCGTAAGCTCGGGTGCATGATGTATGTCTATGACAAGTTTTCTCTGTCTAATTTGCTGTTGTCACTAATGTAAACTGACCAGATAGTGGTATAACTGAACGAAGTTGATCCGTGATTTGGCACGTTATCTGAACCGCTTATTATTTCAACTTTTTAAAGTCAACCTAATAATACCCCAAATATTCATGCAGAGCTGCAGTGAGGAGGATTTGAGACAAACACGTACTGGGTGGAATGAGTTAGTGAACGCAAACTGACTGAGGTGACTGACTTTAATCTCAGCTCCGTTCACCGGAGCAGCGACTACCTGTGGCTCAGCAGACATTTGACCAATCAGATTGACCGAGTCAATTGACAACAGACGAACAAGCAGACAGAGAGACAGACAGCCAATATACATACAAGTAATATCAGAAATGTATAATACTTGTGGATTATTTGTAGAATAGACTATATATAAAGAATTATATTAAATTGTGAATATAACAAGTGTCTAGATTGAGATAAGAGCCAAAATAGAGTATTTATAATTAATTTAACAATAATCCTTTTTGTTTTGATCTAAAAAAGTATCCAACCTGCTTCTCACAAAAGTGATATGATCTAAATTATGAGTTTTGTGATCTGTTGGTTGCACCCTTAGTTGTACAATGACAGTAATAATTAATAATGACATGTTCTATGCATTTTTTTCACAGAGAGGTTCTGCGGGCCAATCGAGTGCTGCTGCCAGTACATCTCATTCCACTGTATTTAAGGTTTATTTTGCACAGTTCTGATTTTTATTGTTTGATGTTGATTTTGCAGTGTTTTGTTAAAGTTTTGGATTTGGACTATTTGAATATATAATAAATCTATTTGAATATAAATCTTGGTAAACTTATTTCAATTTATCAGTGTATCAGTGTTTTTTCAACATTTTGAAGACATTTTAAAAATACCACGGTGTACTGATAACCGTTACATAACATATCATTACATCCCTAATCAGTACACAGAAACACACAACAGTGAACAGTGGTCACCCTGTCATTATTGATGTCTCTTTACAATATGGGAGAACTTGAGTACGTTTCATGTGACTAGGGCTGCACAAAAAATTGTTAAAAAAACGCGATCTCGATTCACACATACGCGTGATCTCATTTCTGCACACAGCGATTCTGAAGCATGTTATATCTCGAGCTGAATCACAAACAAATGCTCCTATTTCCTCCCGGATTTTGCACTGCCGCTGCCTCCTCCCTCAACCTGTGGTAAAGCGTCTTTACAACACGTGATTCAGTGGAGGAAGCCCGCCTGCAGTTGAGTGTTTGGAAGGAGTGAGTGAGAAGACGTTTTTAGACGGGCCAGCAAGCCGCCAATTTCCCCGTCCTTTTGGCGGCTAGGTCCGCCGTTTTAGACAGAGGGCGGCAACTTGGGGGTCTGTTTTGATCCGCCGATTTGCCGCCTCGGAGAGTACACTTATTTCCGCCTCGCCTGCTAGATGAACAACTGGACAGCCGCTGAGCCCGGGAGATGCTAGCGTCTCCTGGATCTCTGTTAGCTTGTTGTTGTAGCGACAAGCTAGGAACGGTCGCTACTTTCAAATTAAAAGCCCCCCGTTAAGAACCCAGTTCTAAACTCCAATGGGGTGCAATGTAAAGCTCTTATTTTGAAGACAAATTCGTTGTTAACTGTTCACAGCCCAACAGAGCTCAACAGTGAGGTTCCGGAAGTGAAAATGCCATTCATATTCTGCATATAGATTTTGATTATTGGCCATAATGTCGTAACCATCCAACGTAGACTGACCACGAGCTATCAGATTGTCAAACGATGATATATGACCCTGTAGAAGCCACAAGTCCGTATAATATCAATCTTGTTTTGAGAAAAACATGTTTTATTCGCGATGTCATGGAAACGTACTACACTACCCTCAATCCTATAGTGCAACAGCGGCGTCTCTGATTGGTGGAGCTCGCTGTTACCATGGAAACGTTTACCAAACCCGCGAATTTCATGTTAGCAAGTTACTGCTAACACTGAACTCTACGATCGTTTACCACAGAGCGACCATGATTTCACTTTCTGACCTACTGCGTTCATTTAGTGATGAGAAGAGTTTTTTAAGGGTTTAGCCGAACATGAAATTAGCGGGTTCGGTAAACATTTACATGGTAACAGCGAGCTCCACCAATCAGAGACGTCGCTGTTACATTCGCAATGGTTTATGGGATGAGTAGTCGCTTTACTCTTACGATGATTATGTACACAGTCTTGTACCTTTGCTTTTTTCTCAGTTTTCCAACATTTTTTTTGCGCCGAATTATTTGATTTATGGTCACGATTCATCTGCTAGCTGATTGGCTTGGTTCCAGGCCTAAAACTCTTTATATAAGGATTTTATGAAACGTCAATGGAGTTACTGAATGGCAAATTCACTTCCGGAACCGGAGCCGTTAAAAAAGTGGGCGGTCACTGTTGAGCTCTACTTCGAGCTTCACGTCACGTCACATGTTTACGCCTACCTCAGAGGCGGCTTTTGGAAAAGGAGGAATATTATGCCTCTGTTTTAGAAAGCCGATCACAGCAGCTATCACATATCACCTAGCCAAAGATACGGCCCTAATAAACACTGTACAACATGAGGTATTAAAGAATGCTCTCTCATCTTGGAGACTAATTTTTTTTTTTTACTTTTGTAAAAATCATTTCTCATCCAATGATTGAACTTGAACAAAACAAAAAAAACATTGCTTTGACAGAGGCATAGTAGTATGCCTCGGCCATTCTACATTGTTTGTTTTTTTTTGTTCAAGTTCATCAGTGCAATAAACATTTTGTGAAAAAAATCGTGCCAGAGAATCATGATCTCAATTCTAAGCAAAAAAATCGTGATTCACATTTTTTCCAGAATCGTGCAGCCCTACATGTGACACAATGAGGAGTCCTCCCACACTCTTCATTATAAAATCATACCGTTAAAACCTGTCAAGGCACAGGAAAGCGAACTTACTGATATCCGTAGGTAGGCAGAGAAGCTCTACTGTTTGCTCCAGGCGGTGACCTAAAACACAAAAGGAGACAGAGCGTCACGCTGAGCATCAAACTGACAATGCGCATGATAGACACTCAGTTCAGTGCAAAGATTGAGCTTTGATCCCTTTCTCCTGCCTCGATGTGAAGCTATGAGAGTCGATGATGAGAAATGGGACTGTTTGGATTGTAGTCGTAAAAGACATCTGGTGAATAAAACAAAACAGAAAGTGACACTGCGGGCAGCTGTCATTTGACTCTGAAATAAGGACCTGAATACCTAGCAGAATCTTTTTGGCAATTGCATCATGCTGGGCATGATAATATGCTCAAACCCTGCAGAAACTCTGCTGACACAGATTGACACTGACACTCATCTCTACATAAATTATTCAAAATAGTATATATATATATATATATATATATATATATATATATATATATATATATATATATATATATATATATACATATAGGTATCAAGTATCCCTAATTATCATCATTATTTTTTTAGCAAAAAGGAATTTTTCCCAGACCCCCACAGTTTATGACAGCGGTGTAGCTAAACAAGTGCAACTTGCATTTCAGGGCAAGCGTTTCAGCAAACTTAGTGAAACAGCAACATTAGCTCAGCTGTGACAGCAAGGCTTCACCATCTGCCACCAAGCCAAGGCCGCATGTCACAACTCATCCTCATGTCTCGAGTCCCCATGTGGCAGGCCCAAGTTGCTGTCCCAACTCATCAATTAGATCAGATCAGCCAGAAAAACACACCACCAGCATAAGCACTGTTGGTGTCAGTATGATAGCTATTTCACAGTCAGTGCGGGTTCTGTTGAGTGAAGTGATTTGGTCAGACGGTGGTAAAAAAAACCCCAAAAGGAACAGGTAATTGTACGATGTGGTGAAGACCACGACAGTGGCAGCTGTTTGCTAAGTAACAAAGTATCATGGTTCCTACATGATATCAATAGTTTTCAACTTGCCTATGTAATAACTACTGATCAAAGTAACAGAAAACCAAAACTTTGCTTCACAAACAGCTGACTTAAAACAAGAACTTATATGCTCTTGGATCCTCAGCAGCAATGTACCTGACCAAATGTTGAAGAGAAGAAATACTGAGAAAGGCAAAATGGTCTTTTGAACCACAAGTGATGACTCAATCTTCCAAGGGAATACTACAAAGTTTGGTATATAGGAGGAGAAGAGACAAGCAATGCCTGAGAGATAGACAAAGAAAAAGCAGCTATAGAAAATTGTTAACAGGGCAACTAGTGACTTTGGTGCTTACTTCTACAGACCTAACAGACTCTCTTTATTCAGAGGACATTGTTTCCAAAAAATTCCAACTTTAACCATCACATCCACTTTCATGACTGTAACACTAACCCTTATCTTGCCTGAAGCATTACTCTAACTGTAACCCAAAAACTTTGTCTTAGTCCTTAAATCAACAATTGGTGTTTCTTGTGGGGATTTTGTTTTTAATTGGTAGGTGAGACACAAACCAGACTGTTGTTTTGTTGCACCCCCCGGCGTCTCATACAAACAAGGGGTACCCTTTAGTGCCAATTTGAAACGTACCTAACTTTAAAAAGTTGGCGAATATGCCTGCACTAAAGGGTACATTAGGCATCTGAATTAAACGCAAGATGACATGACATTATGTCTGAATTTGACCACCTGGGAATGAGAACAGGTTACCTACAAGGACATCATGTGAACACATTTGTTGTCCGCACAAGTTGAGAAATACATAAAATGCACAGAGTGTGTTCAAACTAATTGCAATGACTGTGGCTCTCCGATCTTACCACTGCTGTACTTCACAATGGCTCCCCTCCTCCTACTTGCATACAGCCCTGAGGCTTGTATTGGTCCCACAGGTCCACCTCACTCTGCAGCACACTGCAGCTATACAGTGTCTGAGAGAAAACACTCAGTGGATCATGCTTACGAACAACCCAAATGAAAGAACAAAAAAAAAAAACATTTACAAAGGGGCGCATACTCCAGTGAGCTACACTCGAGCAATCTGACTCTATTATACTGTATAGCCTCATTCCCAGCACCATATCATCTTCAACACTGTGAAGCAAAAATGGCCAGATACATAAATAACTATTTTCAATTATTAATAACTGCTCATTATGCTGCTTTTGTCACTCCTTAATACCCTTACCGAAGTTATAGATAATTCCTGACTAATCACAGTACTCAAGGGATGTTTTACTGTACCCTTAACAACTGGATATAAGCATTCCACACAGAACTAAAGACAGGCAAATCATAGTGCACATAAGCATGTGATTGAATGCAAAATAGATATTTTCCAGATAAAACTAAGCAATTTATAGGTCCATGGACAATTATGAAACAGTCACCTCCCCTATAACTTAAGGAGTTTGGAAATTGCTTGATTATTAGATGCATCGATTCAGAGACAGAGCATAATCAAGAGCCTGAAGTTTATTGTTGATTGTTGGTTGTCCTGCTTCAGCTGGACAATAAAGTTGCATTGTGAGGTTTCTCCCATGCATTTAATTGTGGGCGGACATTAGGCTCACGTTACTTACGTAGGGGGTATGCTATGCAAGGATGTTATAATTATACCTGTAAGGTATGTCGAAGGGAGGCAGAGATCATATGCGAGTGATAAAAAAAAATAATTAAATAACCTTATGACTGCTTTTTACTGGGAAGCACGTATTGGAGAAGATCCACGTTGAGCGTGACTTCTGCCTCACAACAATTACGGAACACGTTATTATAGAATGCAACAGACATGAAAGGCAGTGCAGATGGATAAGTGTTTTGTTTTTGTGATGGTTATGTATTGGAAAGATGTAGACAGATGTAATGCTGTAGACAGCTGTAGATTGATTATTGGAAGGAATTTCTGAACAAAAGGGGAATTTAAATGATGAAAAAGTAGCCGTGCGCAGCAATATAGATCATTGAGGATGCCATACACTGAGATGCATCGCAATGCATCTAGAATCGTTTTGCATTTGAATCGTTGACAGCTGAATTGTTATTGAATCAAATCATGAGGCCACCGAACTCACCTCTACTATAACTCTAACCTCAAGACACATAATTACAAAAATGGAAATTAGCCCACACAAGAATGCTAAAAAGATGATAAAAGGCTTGTTTAAAATAATTAGGTGCACCTAAAAAGGTGCAGAGTGGTTACATATAATGTAAGATTTCTATTTGTCCTTATTCAGGCTAAGTGTGATAATGAACTATATGCTGTACCATTGACACAATGTAGGTCATCAAATATACCAAATATTACATGCAAACTCCACAACAGGTAACTTGTGGCTCACACTCAAAAGGTATATCAGGTAAATATGTTTTTTAATTCACATTATTTTTATGGGTTCAAAGTTTAAAACATTAAAAAGATGTGAGATCGTGCAATACCGCCACAATAAAGACGTGTGAAATTTAAAATGGTAAGCCTGCATTCCGTCAGCAAAGAGAATGCGACGGACGTGACTTGTAACACAACACTGTCAGAAAACAGTAGCATAACATAGCAATAATAATCATGGGCCATCTCAGTTATATGGTGGTTGATCTCATCCTGGACCTGAGACTTTTTCTGATATTTCTGGTTGCTGTTCTTCGCCTCTGAATTACCTGCTAACTGCTGCTAGCTGCTTTTTAGGGGAATGCTTTTTCTGATGTTTTTTGGCCGCATACATAACACATCATCAAAAATGTGACACGCCTTGGGGGCTCACTCTTTCTACAGAGAAGTCGATTCAGTTCTGTTACTAGTTGGGCTCTGGCTAAGAAGAAAAAACATAGTGAACTCCCATTTCTTCTTTGTACCTTTTATACAAAACGACAAGGTGGGAAAATGGCTCACTATTACCGCCTTGAACAGGCTCTATCAAAGGGGCTTTCGTCTCAGGGGACAAACATGATGTGATACACTGATGATTTCCCTTTTTAAAAGTGTTGCTATGAATGAAAGAAGACCTGTTAATGAGAAAAGTCTGCAGACATCAATACTGCCTGTGTGTACACAGGAAAATTCACATACCCTGACCAATCCGACAAAATCACAACATACCTGTCTGCACACCTACATTTCAGGTCATCAGAGCTCATCTCCAGCAGGAAATCTATCCACATTGATCTCTGTCCTCTCTCTCTCCTCTGCCATGACAGGCGAAAGCTTACAGTGCCCTGTTCGCACTAAAACCTTGCATAAGCTGTTCCCTGGCATTTTACACTCTGTCAACATTTTACAAGGTTGCTCACTGCCATGCTTTCCTGACCTCCTGTCCCAAAGCAATAACGAAGCTGTCTTTGCTGAATTACAGACTTAAGGCACCCAAAGATGGAACAGAGGATGAAATGAGAGAGCTCTGAGGCACAGCAGAGATAAACAAGCTGCTGGCTGCTAACAGAACAGTTAAGATATTCTGACCTGCAGCTTTAGTCTCAGTGCTGTTTAGCAGTCAGTGTTAAGATAAAAAACACCAAATGCAACATATTAATATTTTCCATCTCAAGTCTTATAAAAGAATATGGTGCATAATATTGTGCATAAAATCAAAACATAGTACAAGTGGTACAGTTAATACTGACATAGGAACGCGAGTTGTTGTCTTCAGAATCATTATCTATTCACTTCAAACCCATCTCTTTTAATTCTCTCATCATTATTCCTCAGCCAGCCTTAACTCACCCGAGGCTGAGAGGTCAGCACAGACGGCTCCAATTTCAGCATGTTCAACTAAACCAACGGACTGTTTTTGAGCTTATTGCTGAGGTGTGGAATCTCTCTACTGACCTTTCAAATGCCTCCTGAACCAAAACCAGAGGGTTCGTGAAACTCTTTGATGCAGTGCTGCAGCAATTAGTTTAATGCAGTGTACTATATGTTAAGTGTTGCATACTGTATAGTGTGTACAGGTGTACAGTGCTTCACTAGAGCTGAAACGATTACTCGAGTAATGGGGCGTTCAGATCGAACGCGATAGACGCGAATTGAGCGGCAACTCTACATTGAAAATCAATGTAAATGGCGCGATGACACGCGATTCAGGTGGCGGCGGCGCGAATGGAGCGTTTAGCGCGGCGCGAATGAACTGTCTGGAGCAACGCGAATAAAGTTGAAAATATCAAACTTTTCAGGCGGCAACGCGCCGCGACATCCAATCAGCGACGAGTTCAAGCCGACGACATCATTTCCCTCACGTACGGTTGTTTACACTCAGACCAACATGGAGGAGAAGCTAATTGTAGCTGTGTGTGGGCACCGACCCGCGCTAACCTCAAACTCAAACTATGCTCCGGTCAGCCTGAGGTACCGCTGGAACCGGTCGTCATCCAGACGGAGCTCCTGGAGGAGACAGTGAAATTCCCCCAGCTTCGTGCATCTCCAGAGGACTTCATGAACCCAGACACGACGGCGGGTGGTTTTCCAGGGTTTCTGGGACTTGTACAGCAGGTACAGTGCAGCAACGGTGGTGATATCAGCCATCATCGACGTGGAAAGAGAGCGGGTTGAGAAATACCGGTTTAAAAATGAGCGGGCAAGCGTGTCTTCTTTTTTCTCCTCCTGAGCGACAAGCGCGACAAGCTAAAATACGGACACAGACTGTTATTGCGGACACACACCGCTACGTTCAGAATTGAGTTGGCGCGATGGTGGAAAGCCGTGAAACTGTCCGTAAAAGACAGAGAATGTCCAAAGTTTGGGATCATTTCAATAATATTATACACGGCACACCCAAAACACATGATTTTTCTGTAGGTAACCTTGATTTAAAGATATAATCTGCTTGATAAATTATTCAAGAAATGATGTCTAAATTATCAATTATAATTTAACATACGTATAAAGCTTCTAAGCATCTTCTAGGTCTAGTTTGTGTTATAAAACACAATGAAACAGCTGCTTTGCTGTGCTATTCAGAATAAGCCTTTTAGTCAAAACTCCTGATCAAAATCCACATTGATTGACAGCTCTTTAAATAAACAGACTAACATTAGACTGTATCACTTTCCCTTCACTTTCACCTTCCCACACACGTAAGCATAATTTAGCAATGTTTTGACCCTGAGTGGGAGGTGTACATTTTAAGTCAGTGCACTGTAAGGTTGTCAAAAATATATATTTTCTATACATAACAATTCAATTTGAAACTGTTGAAATGCTAATTTTCTGAGGAATTCCTTACACAGGTAGCAGCTGTACTTTTCGCCCTCTTGTCTTTCTGACAACAAAGTGACAGATAACAGGACTTCCACCAGTGTATTAGAAGAGCAGTGACCCACTGGGCCTAAGCATCACAGAAGTTTAAAAAAAAAATGTATTGCTACAATGTTTTTTGAAACTAAAATGTGTTTGTGAGAAAAAACACTTTTCTGCCCCAAACCCTGCACATTGTTATGAAAGTCCTCATCTTAAGGCAAAAACTAAAGTTTAAAGAAGTGTGACATTTACAGTTTGCTATAGTCACTTTGCTGTCAATTTTATCCTGTGGTATTGAAATTGTTATCGAATATCAATACTTTTTCAAGGTATTGTGTCCAATTATGAATTCCAGTATTGTGACACCACAAGAGCAGTGCTGCATGTAAGTAGAGACACCACCATTATGCTATGTGTGATATGATGTTATATTTGCCGTATGGCGTGAGAAAGACATTTCTGAATAATGACAGTTACACAATTCTGAATGTCGTTCCTGTCATCGAGCCCATTTGCATGCATAACACACAACAGATAACAGCCAGGATTATACCAGATATTGTTGTCTTATTTTAATCATTTGGATGTTGGATTGTGCTTTGTATTTCAAATTTGTGTAAATAAATAATACATTGAAAATTAACTCTTCAATATTAAACAAATACAAATAAAAATACAATAAATTTATCTCTGTGTAACCACACTTAAGTCAGCGCATCGCAGGTATTTCATCGGGGTTTCAAAGCACACAGTCACTGTTTACATCTACAAGCTCAATAACAACATACTCGAGTCTCAGATAATGAGTGGATATTGACACACATCTAAAGACACTCATTAAGATAATCACCATAGACACCGAGACACAGACCTATCGACTTCTGTACTGATTTTTATTCAAATGCAATTGCAAAACATCGCAGTGCATCCTGGGAAAACATCATGAACTGCAGCTGTTCACGACAAGCGGCAAAAGAATCGATGAGACAAAAAAAAATTGGTATTTTCCATTATATATCAAAATAACTAACTGAACAATATAAATATGGATAAATAAATGACTGTATTATGTTGTTGGTATTTTAGCACTTAAGATTTCCACCTCAGATACTTTAAGGCTGTTATATACACTATATTGCTGCCAAAAATATATCATCACTGACACTGCTCTGGAAATATCCTGATGTATTGTTACATCATTCATGTTTGACCTCATATCCATAGACCAGAAAACAACAGAATGGGCCCACAGATTGGAAGGCACATCGCTGCTTTCTGACAGTGCTATAGAATCTTTCTGCTACATACTGTAACCCATCAGGTGAGTGAATAATAGCAGGAGAGAGATGGCCTATGTAACAACACTGAAGAACAAAGAGTAAAGTTTGGGCCAGAGATATAGAAGCACCTGCTGTGTCTGGTGTTACTGAGGCTCTGAGGGGATTTTTCAGAATTTTCACCACAGCACACAACAATACAGCAACACAGATTAGATGGATGTTTCCACAGTTTCTGCTTGACTGGCGGTCTCATCAGACAACTTTACCACCCTCCCTCTGGTCAGAGGGTTAGTGCTAACATGCTGTCCAGGAAATTTGCTGTGGCGGCAACCGAACATGTCTGAGCTTTCCTCAAATGAAAACTGAATGCCATTGCTCTAGAAATGCAACTCACATCCATTCATGTTTTGTTTTGTTTTCTCAATTGTCCCAAGGAAATAAGTGTGACTGGAACTCATTCAAAAGTAATCTATGCTAAGCTAAGCTAATAAATTAATATCCTACCCTGTGTACGGGATGATAAACTACGCAATCATACTTTTCATGTCGTACCGTCGTAACACAAAGTTGTATAACTTCTTAGGTTCAACTACAGCCCCCAGTGTTCTTCCATAGTCAAATTTTAAGTTTTTTGCTTTTTTTTGAGCAGAGAACAAAGATAATTTAGGACCAATGAATGTCAACAAGTTATTTGCTTGTTAGCTAGCTTGCAGCCATTGTATACAATAAATTACAATATGATAAGAATCCAGATGCCAACATCTGTCGCTAGCAAAGATAATGTAAGCTCATTATATCAAATATTATTAATGGTAGAGTCTCTTAATTATCAATCTCAGTATTAAATCAAATACGGTTGGCTACTTTGTGTTAAAATATTCCCATCAGCCTTAATCGCACAATCTGGAAAATTACCACATACAGTTAATCACAAAATGAGTAAATTAGAGACAATTTGTGACCTTAATTTGCTTGATCATATTTTGAGCCTTTTTAAGAAACTTCTTCAGACCTTCTGTAGCGGTCTGGCATCTACATATTCGCTTGTATTTTGATTGAAATGTATCTGCAAAAGTAGAAACAAAACAAAGTTAAAGGTGAAACATGTTTGCATTTTTCTCTCTCTCTATCTCTTACATTTGTACTAAAGCTTTTTTTATCTTTTTTTTTTATCTGCGAAGTCCCCTTTTCCCCCATTCATCTCTGAGCAAGTCTTACACTGCAGCTAGAACAGCCATCTGGTCGCTCCATCACCTTTGTAATACAAATGATGAACAATCATCTGTGCTGTCAATCAACCAACATGTCTGACCATAGAAATAATGGCCCAGAGGCTTGTTCTCCAAGCAATTCAAGATTTAGCCTCATTTACATTTGACATGCTTGAACAACAGCATGCTGCATTTTATAGGTGAGTTCATTTACCTCTACATCCATAGACGACAAATGTTCCTCGAATAGCAGCAACCTCTCACTGTCACTGAAAGATATTTACCGGATGTGAATTTGTCTTGCACAGCCCAACAATGACAGCAGCAGGTGAAGCTCTCTGCACATCTAAATGCTAATAGCATGCTGCTCCTCAAAATAAAGCGGTAGCTAATGAGCTGGCTTGGTGGAGGCATCTTAAGCCTAAGTAATGACATAAATGACAGCATACCAAGGGAGAGAAGGCATCTTATGACTCACAACGCAGCAGGAGGGTTTCGTAAAATTGGTATTTTAAGGTACACACATACACAAGCCAGCACTAACACACACACACATGCATAACTAAAAACTAACAATGCCATGGTTAGTTTGACTGAAACTCCAGGTTTTCATTTTAGATTCTATGCATATTGAATACCTGCATCTTTATCTTTAGTCTGCATCTCACAATTTTACATCATACAAAGGCAAATTCGAGAGGAATATCTGAGTGCAAAGTGACAGCTGTTGACTGTCTACCATATACGTGCCCTGTACACACACACTCACACTACAAGTTTGTAAAATAATGATGTGAACTCTAAGCAAGCAAAACTACTGAACAAGAGGCAAATGAATGCAGTGTTGCGTCTTTGAAAACACTACTAATTACCTAATTGATTAAAACGTCAACAGAATGGCTCCAAGGGAATGTGCATACACATGCATCTCTTCCTGATCATGGACTTCCACTTCTGGCATGTCCTTATTGTACCTCTAAGCAATCTATTTTGGTTGACTTTGACACTCTGGCTTGCTGCCCTGGGTTGCTGCTTACAGCTAAATTTATAGTTCACATTTTTCATGTTCATGCATTCTGTTGTCTTGTAACACAAAAGCCATGGATCAATATTAGGGTTGGGTTCCATTTTGGATCCAGTTCCATACTGATAAAATACTGAAAATACTGAAGCTAAATAATCTCTTCTAGCTCTTTTAGGGCCAATTTTCGACATGCCAGTGAGTTTAATTGTCACAATGAGTGTTACTCAGCTTGTGAAAACAGTCGTATAATGTTTTCTGTGAAGGAGCTTTCTACAATCTGAGAAAATAATACTGATGACGTTATCAGAAAAGAAACGCCACTCTCTAGAATAATTATAGTCTGGTGGACAGTGGCTTATTTAATCAACTTTTCATATTGAATTCTTTACATTATTAGGTAATTGAAGCTACAGGTTCTGAACATTAACTTAATAAACCAGTCAGTCAAACTCTAGACTTTCCATTTTTTCAGCAAACACACTATTTATATTGACAGTTTACGTTTTGCTTTTTGTATTTTCCGTCCTCTTGTTGAACTTTTTCTTAATGTGGTCTTGTTTCTGTTGTACCTGACTGGTTTGCTTAGTTACTGTATATTGCCTTACTGAGTGTCATGTCTTTGCTTTGTCTGTTTTTAAAGGTTTTTTTTTTTTTTTAAAAGTTATGATTATCATTCTTACTATAAAATGTCATTACAGATCTCAAGTGCATCTTTGAACTTGTTTTGAACTTAAATCACAAACATTCAAATCTGAATCTAAAGAGAATGAGGAGGGATTTGAAAGGAATTGGATTAAAACTTGATGATTCAATCTGATTTGATAAAAAGGTATCACACCACAAACCTAATCATTAGGGATTCAAATTACACTGATTTTAGTCCAGATGAACAAAGTAGGGGGCCTTCAAACATCCCAACAAATAAAAATATTAAGACTAGAAAAGAGTTTATACAAATGTTATCAATTTGCACCATATAGGTACATCTATCGATGTTTTAATCATCTGAGCTGGATAACAGAAGCCACAACTGTGAAGGAAAGCATACTGGTATCATTCAGACAGATCCAGTTAGTGAATAAGGCTCTTTCAATGCTTCTCTGGGTGTCGCCTCAGAGCAATTCTTTAGTGCCACCCATGATTAATGCAGCTATGAATGGGTTTCTCTTTCACCAAGCACTGTGGGAGAAAGGCTTCTTTCGTTCTTTCTTTCTTTCTTTCTTACTTAGCCATCTTGCTTTCCTCCCAATGTGACCTGATTTAGTCACAGAGTGTGAAACTGATTTGGACTCATTTACACGCTAATGCTATAAAGAGAGGTGAAATGATGTGTACGCACACCTCAATGATTCTAACAGACCTTGGGAAAAATAATCGGCACTTTTAACTATATAATTCACAAGCTCAATATTCATAAATCTAACTCGGGAACAGCACGTAGGAGCACGGCCATCATGTATTACCATTGCATATTTCCACATTGACACGCTAAAAGGAAAAATATATTTATGTTGGATTCTGATAGAGGTAAAATGGGGGCTGCGAATTGGAGGATGAAACCTTGAAGATGTGTGTTGGTTGTATTACTTCAAAGGTGACCTTGTTTAAGTTATTCTATGACATGCAGAATAATTAACAGAATTCATAAATAATAATAAGAATAATAATGACAATAATAATAATAAAATAAGTGGAGTTTTGATTATATAACTGCATACATGGAAGTTATGGTTATGAAAAGCAGCAGAGAAGATAATATCATGTGTGTCTGGTGGCAGGGCAGTCAAAGGAGATTTTGTACACCCTACCTTTGTGTTGTGAGAACATTATCCTAGAGACAATGTGGACTTGGCCTTCACACACTCAGGGGTGTCCTTTTGAACACAGAAGAAAGCGTAAACGACACATCCAGCTGGACTGCGACATCTCTAGCAAACCTTATTCATGCCTCTACTAGTCGCTGCTTCGATATCGATTCCTTGAAGGTGCGGGTCATTGATGTGTTGAAGTATGTCAAGGGAGCAAAGACAAGTGTTTGATGCATTCTGGAGACCGACTTCTCAAACCATAATGGATTTTAAAGCAAGGCCATAAGAACAGGACCGAGAAGTGTTAGTGACAATGTAGGGAATGAAAGGAAAAACAACAAGTAACAGTGAAGACAGCTGTAGAACTAGGTGTGCTGCTGTATCACTGGCACAGAGGTCATTTTTTTTTCTTTCTCTTCCTTTAACTTTGAATAGAAAATACATTAAAAGTGACTTTGCATGCCATCTATAAACCTACTAAACCATAACAGAGCTTCAGAGACAAAACCGAACAGCTCAAAGACTAGCCCACATTTTAACACCTGTCACAAACACTGAACAAAGAAATGCTAAAATAATGCCCCTAAAGTGCATGACGCAGAGTGTGACCTGGATTTCAGCATGTTATCTTCACATGTTAGTAAATAGCAATAGTAACATGTAATACATGTAAATTATAAGTCAACACTTCAGCAAGAACAACGCTTGGCCTCTCACAAGACCGATCCGGCCACTTCAGATCGATTGTATCCACTGGACGAAAGCTATAGGAGATAGCTTTGTCTCCAAATCAAAGAGGTCTAGTGAGGGTTTAAAAAACAACCATGACAGAGGCAGAATCACAGATCACACTTTCAAGCAAAAACAGAAATGGAATGAGACAGCGCTGTCAAAACAGCTTGAGTAACACTGATATGGCTGTCATATTCATGTGTGTGATACTAAAACAAAGTCAAGAGCTGGGCAACAAGGGCTGACCCATCTCCGTCAAGATATTCATGTTTTATTTAGAGACAACTGATGGTTAAAGTTGTACAGCCTGGCATTTTGTACGGTAATGATACGGCAAATTACATCCTTGATTAGGCACTACTGAAAAAGCACAAGTTTAAAAAGCCAAATTCCTTGTAAGTGCTATCTCGAATGAAAATCTGATATAACACTCATATATCGTGCCATGATCACTGGATACAAATTTGAATACGAAAGGTCAAACTGAATATGTAATGTGGATATTTCCTCTGAGCAGCATCATCATCTGATATGTGATGGTGAGTCATCATCAGTTATCCTTGCAACTCTGACTAAGTTTCGATGCTATAATCAAGCTCACACATGAACCAGAAAACCATTTTGTCTAGTGATGAACAGCGAATTGTGATGAGTCCATAAACCCAGAGGAAAAGGAAAAACAAAACAGCTGCTTGCAAACTAAAAACCAGAAGATTAAAGTCCTTACTGGGCAAACAGAACAGCCAATTAAAGCAGTGCAGTGGACGACGGTGAGTTGAGGTAAGTACATGAGCTCTGTAGATATATTAGGTTACAGTGCTATTTCAAATAACCTTATGAAACACAACCAGTAGGAATAGAAAGGATTTCCAAAGAGTACATGTAGAGGTGCTTCTGTCAGCTCTAAATTCCCTCGCACTTTTGACCACTCTAGATCAGGGCTCTACGCTGACATTTTTCCCAACTAGTACATTGCTTCTAAAGTAAAATATCTGTGAGCACAAAGACATATATGGGAGCACGAAAAATATTTATTTATCGATTTATCGAACACTTCACACTTAAATAGGCAGCACAAACAAAATGATTTACAGTGTTTGATTTCATTTTTTTTTTTTCATTTCAGGCAGCACAAACAAAATGATTTACAGTGTTTGATTTCATTTTTTTTTTTCATTTCAGGCAGCACAAAAAACAATTTCTTAAATTTACAGATATTTTTTTTTTTTTAATTTCATTTTGTATCCAATGTGTACTAAACACGAAGGATGTCAGTTGTCCAAGTGCATATCAATATTCATATAAAATAGAGGAAGCATTAAAATACAATAAAAAGAGGTGTGTCTTTTTTGGCCCACTTAGGAACACGATTTGATGCTGGCTTGGAGTCACTGGGTCACATGACATGGAGGCTATTGAGAAAAAAATCATGATTTCTGCATATTGATATTCATATAAAATAGAGGAAGCGCTCAAATACGACAGAAAGAGGTGTGTCTTATTCGTCCAGTTTACTAATACAATCTGCTGCTGGTTCGGAGTCACTGGGTCACATTGACATGGAAGATATTGAAGAAAACTGCAATCATTTTGTATTAATATATTTATGCCAAGTAATTTATTGACTTAGACTTAGACTTTCTTATATTGTCATTTGAATTACACTTTACAGTGCAATGGGAACGCAATTTAGTTTTAATGGCTCAGGATAGTGCAGGATAAAAAAAACAACAGCATGTAAAATTCGGACGTTGGAAAGTAGGATGGAGCGCAGCGGCATTCTCCACAGATTTGCCTCCAGCCCTGCTGTTAGCCTCGCTGGACAGCCGCGCCTCCATCCTCGGTAACAACGCCTCCGCTTGCTCCTCTGTCGGCTTGTGATGCTAGCAGCGTCCATAACAACTGGGTCTTGTCGGCGTAGGTCCCTTTTAGGTTATGAAGAGCTGCACTGCCTGCTCCACATTCAGCAGTCTCCTCATTGTTTTGACTCATTAAACAAAAAAATGACTCCACTACACTCTAAACACACTACACCAAACACTACATAACACACTAACTATACATTCCAAACATGCTAAATGTCACAAATCTCTCAACTCTCAAAACTCGCTATCACCGTCACTGTCGCTGTCACTCTTTCGCCGCCGTCCCTCCCACAACTTCCCCCTGTTCCTCAGCAACCAAATCACGTGGTTTGCCATATAATTTTGTGATTGGTTGGTGTGGTGCCTTTTTACACCAATAGTAAAGGGAGTAGCACAGGTTTTTTTTGCTTGCAAACGCTTCATGCTTGCGGACACTTTCGTGAGAAAAGCTCGTTTTGACTGTTTCTTCCTGCACCAAACGTGCAGCAAACGTGACAGCAATGTTCGCGAAAAAGCGCGGCGGACATTATTTACCATAAGTCCGGTTTTGCTTGGCCTATCAACACAATTTAAAAAAAAATGGTATATAGTTTGAAGGCCGCACCAACACATACTGTATGTCAGAACCAAGGCGTGGGGGTGGGCTCTGCAGTGATTGGCTCTGGCGCGCACGTGGCTATGGTGGCTATGGTGGCTATGGTTGAAAATGCTAGCGGAATTGGTAAATCATTTATGAAATAATTTATTAACGGTATCATAGTCCAAAAAAATCCGACGTTGCACACCCTTAAACCACGCAGCAGCCATGTTGAAAATCTCAGGTCAATCTGATCCTGATCTACAGAGATATTTGAGGCACACACACACACACACACACACACACACACACACACACACACACACACACACGTACACACACACACAGATTTCTTGCTTTTATAGAGAGATGTGAAAATTCATGGTGTGATTCATATGTATCTGATTTACATAATATTGCAAAGCTCATTGTTGGTTTGTGAAGCTGAGCTGCAAAGAGACTGTAGTGATGATGTCATCTGGAGATAAATCCTCCACAGATGGTGAATAATGGAACAACTCGTGGGACAATATGACAGCATCCATGGTGATCTTACTTGTGAGCCACAGCATCACACGCCACATTGACATAAAAACAAGCTAGATGCAATATTGCAAGTAAAGTAATTCATACGTCTGCAGGCACGCAAACCATCTGCATGAAAAGGTTGCCTGATGTCATAATCATTTTAAGCCTTGATGCTATAATTTCCACCTTACAGAGACAGTTGACTATGTTTGTGGATGCTGAATCTAACAGTCCAAAAAATACTGAAACAATCAATCGATTAATGGAGAACAGAATATTTATGGACTCAAATTTTGAGTCTTTTTTTTTTTTTTTACTAAACTGGCAGGTTCAGCATCTAAAATGTCTGTCAGGATTCACTACTTCTTTTTTAACATTGTAATTGAACATCTTTGGGTATTTGAGTCCTCGTCTGATTAAAAAAAAGTAATTTCACAATAACTCCTTCGACTCGAGGTTTTTGTGACAATTTACTGATAACTGACAGGGTGAAGAATTAAATGAACTAGAATGGTGCTCACTACAACGTAAACCTCTGCAACATTCCCCATTAATTTAATCAAGCCTATATGTAAGTCAGTTAGATCCAGATTTTATTAGGTTTCTTCATCAAGATCAATGCCTCATTCCCTGAGATATTAACAAAAAAATCCTATAACCACCTCTTTTTCCATATCTTCACCGAAAGTTAATGGTGTCTGTTCTGGGCCAAGACCCATCCTCAATCCAAGTTTCCTGGAAATCTGTTCATCAGTTTCTGCACTATTCTTTTAACAAACCAGCCGACAAACAAAGAAACTAAAATGGGTGAAAACATAACCTTCTTCAAGGAGGTAATATTCATAAAAACAACTACAACTTGCAACTTCAATTTACTCTGTCTACCTTCCATCAATCCACCCTGCTCTGTCATCCGTCTAACCATCGATTTCCTGACTTCAGCAACTGCTTCCTGACTGTTTATTTTTTTGTTTTTTGTGCCCTCTTTAACGTAAAGTCTCCTTGGCTCTCCTCAAAGGCGCTACATAAAACCAAGATATTATCATTATTGACATTTAAATCAATAACAAAATATCAATCAGATGCAGCCCCTCAGCATCCTAAATTCAAAACAGCATAACCAAATTTCAGCAGATGGTGGTCCGTTTCTTTGTTTTGAAAGTAATTTGTAACTTCACAGGTAAACCCCCTCACCTGTAATTTCTCAGCTGTCTGCTAGTTACACAGCAACAGTTTGATTCACAGCTTGTCTTCTACATGCTAAATCCTGAAAAATAAATTTGAAAATACATTTGCTCGCTCTAATTGTTCACACTTTTTCGGTTGTCTGGAACAACACTGCAGCACCACTCATCTTACAAAAGCCTCATCATTAATCATTGTTTCAATTTCCTTTTATGCCTTTTCTAACATTTTTATGCAATATGAACAAAATCAACACCCACCCTGTAGCCTTATTTATGGGTTTAATTATCGTGGAATCTTTTGTTTTTGCCAAAGGACATGATAGTATGTTATTATACCTCCACCCACACCAATGTTATGAAGAGAGTAGAGAATGTAAGTGTTGGCGTCGTATGTGAAATCCATAGCTTACAAAGCAAAGCTTTTAAGAAGATATAACGCATGATATTATATAATGGATAACTGATTTTCCTATGGCACTCCTCTCCACGACACTAAGGCAGTCTCATTTCTGCTAAAATAATGTTTTTGTTTAGCTGACTTAGTAACAAGTGTATTGAGATCAACTGCCTTGATAGGCTAATGGCTTAATAACAGATTTCCAAATCGTATTTTTCATAAATTGTGTTGCACGGATGGAGGTGTTGCTCTATTCTGTTTCCTTCCCCTGAGTCCAATTTAGTATCCTCTGGCTGCGGCTAGAATAAAATCCCAGCAGGCTGCAGGGAGGGTGTTTGTCCTTCAGTGCAGGTGCTAAACATAAAACTATCCCAGGGTACGGGATACAAAGCAGGTTCGTGAAGGAGACAAGCACAGGAGGACGGTGCATAGGAAGTGAGGACAGACTGAGAGGAGGCTCTGGAAAGAGAAGGAGGAAATAAAAACTAAGCATCCCCACTTTCAACATCGCAGCTACTCAACATGCAGGACACATCCTCCAAGGCCTTATAGGCTTCTATCATGGCTTTCCAGGGGCCTTTCACTTTTTTCTAATAGCCATGCATTACTCTCCTCTATCTGCCCTCAGCCTCAATAGCACTGGTCATCCTCAGCTGTGACACAGCCATTGTTCTGCCTCTCTGTTGTCTGTTCCCCACTGTACAAGTCCCATCTTCCATCTTTATTCCGTCCAACAGTTAACCTTTTTGTCAGCTTTACTCTAGTTGTCAAACCAAATTAATTATCTCTGTCTAGTCACCAGCTACAGAATGTAAATTAACATTTGTAGATCATTTATCAAGGCTAGGATGTGAGTGATTCAATCTTTTGTCTTTGGCTTCATGGTTTTTGTGCAGAGTTTCAAAAAAGAGGCAGTGTGTATTTTCAAGCTTAGCAAACTAGGATCCAAAAAAAAACAAAACTTTTGATTTCATTTTAGTGGAAAAGAAAGAGATTTTTTTTTGCCCTGTTCTATTGTGCCAACGATCATAGTCTGATTATATCACGTCTTATCATTTGAAATATAGCCAAATAATGAACCTTACTCAAATCTTACTGGTTTACACTGCTGTTATTAACCTCATGCAGCATAGCATGTATTGTGTATTCCGCTGTGGGCCAGCACCAACTCCAGGGAAAACATTGTTGCCGTGAGAGAAACCAACAAAACAAGACTCGGAACTGTAAACATCAGACAGCCCAGAGATATCATAAAAGTGGACAATAGTTAATGAAATGCATTCTGCATGACTGGATGAGGACAGACGCGAAGGACAAAACAGTGCATGATGCAGAGCAGACCCTCTGAGCCTGTCCCCTGCTCCCTCTGAACAATGAACAGCTAGACACAACGCCTGTCAGCAACTGCCCTCCCCCTGTGGCCGGGGACTGGCACGGGGTGGCACACAACAGGCAGGCACTTCAGGATCCACACATCCTCCACTAAAATATAGCCATAAGACACCTACAAGACTTATAAAACGTTTAGCTGGTCAACAACTTGAAGCCAGTATTTTCAGCAGGTGCTAGTGTAGCGAACCTGGACCACTGTTTCCAACTTCGATCTTGAGAACTGGCACTATGGATGGGAGGAATTAATCAAAATACCACTATGATGTTAAACAAGTATGGGGTAATAGGGTGTATATTAAGGGAAATGAGTCGATATTAGGGGTGAATGGGACATTTCTTTCCACAAAGAGAACTCAGAGCAGGCTGCACAAGCCCGAGGTGCCGTTTACTAAAACGATGCAGGAAAGGAATTGGACCATTAAGGACATCTAAAAATTAATGACCTTCCGCATCTCGTGAGACACTAAAGGCCTATAGCGATATTAACTACAATCGATTGTTTTAGGCATAGACGAGCCTGCGCATGGATGAATCACCTAAAAAATGTTGCATTAGGTGTGATCGTACTTCAGAGCACCTTACATATCTTTAACCGAGTTGCCCCCAAAATACACACATCTTTAAAATCACACGCCATGACACATATAGCAAGAGACGTTTTTCGGTCAGAGCTCACCGCCCGTTGTTAACACTGGTGCTGAGGACAAATCCACAGGCAGAGCGGATCAGCATCCGTCCGCAGCACCTCCTCCGGATGCCTCGGAGGGAGACTACTACAGCCTCGTTGACACATGGATAATAACCGATGATGATGATGACCAGACTGTCTGACTTTTTTTTTTTTTATAACAAAACTGCGCCTTACCTGGAGAATGTCATACGCCGATCAAGTCACCTCCTTTTCGGATCTGAGAGAGATGGTGCTGGCTGGTCGCGCATCACTCAGTGTGTGTTTCGCCGACGGAAAGCGTACGGAGAGCAGAGCCTGACAGCGGCGCCCCGGAACGAGCATAACATCAGACGAGCCCACTGCAGTTGTCTGGCCCGTGAACACGAGAGCCAGCCACCCCACCCGAACCGCTACTTACAGAGAGTAATCCGTTACTCTATGTCGGTCGTTACCAATTTCTGGAACGCATAGCTACTAGAATAATATATCCCAAGTATCCAACAACTAACGTTATAGACTAACGTTGTATGGCTTTTATTTTAGCATATCACCAGCTTAAGTTATAGGACAGGTTGAGTTTTTTTTTTTTTTTTTTCAAATCGTCTTACTGTACTTTATATTTAACATTTAAACCATTTGACCATATAAGAGCCAAGTGTTAAATGCTGCATAGGCGTTAGCTAACATTAGCAATGGATGATTGAGGCTACGTCAGCTAAGCTAGCTAACAAAGTAAACGGACGTTAGCCAAAAACGTCACATCAAAGCCGAATTTTTGTGTGATTAACTGTAAACTGTTACCTGTCGTTTTACTAAAACAAACAGCTTCGTCAAAAACACAATCCCATCATCATCACGTAGATGAATGAGAAAACTTCCATCTGCTGAACCACTATAATAATTATTTTTAAACAAGTAATGGTAACATTAGGTAGCGACAATTAAAAAAAAAAAAGACGTTTCCACACCAAACCAAGATGGCAGCCGGAAAAGCTACACTCGTGAAGAAGAAGTATTAGCATAACCACGCTAAAATGGGTTCAAAGATATGTTGTTGTCTCAACTTCACTAACAAAATTTAATCCATTAGTAAAATAAAAATAAAATAAAATAAACAACCTTTACTGTACTTTCTGTGTTTGGTTCAGGTAATTGACATTATAAATGAACATTAAAATCATATAAAAAGCTAATTTGGCTCTATTTGCGTTAATTGTTTGATGCTGCATAGACGTTTGCTAGCTAACTGGAGGAATAACGCTAGCAAGCTAACGAAGAATTAACGTTAGCTAGAAAACATTCGCATTATATCAGAGCAGAAAACTTCCAGCAATGTCAATTTGTTTACCAAACTCACCTCATCTCCAAACTATTGCTGTATTTAATGAAGTTGTGCCAAAGAAAGGAAAAATATTCAAAAGCTTAAAGGAAGAAATGCATTGTAACTTTGATATGCTTCTTGCTACCATTGTAGTCTTACTTCTAAAATGGGTTAAAATATGTTTTTTGTTTCAAAAGACTAAATTAGCCATGTTCCACACATCTCAGGTGTGTTTAATTATTTCCCTGATAAGAGCAGCTCTCAAGTACAAAGGTCCAAACATGCGGTGCAAACACCCTTGCGGGTAGGTTGAGTTTGGTGATTTCACGACATTCTCAGCATAGCTCAGCCCTGAGGAGAATTTCTAATCAATCAGAGTAATCAGTAAGACAGGGATGTGTTTGAGGAATGTGAAAATGTGTTGTCAGTAGCTACAAAGTTTTTTAAAACGATCTGTAGGAAGTTGATTGGTTTACAAAAATGACACGCACAATAAAACATATTGACACCTCTTGTATTATCTGTGCAGCATGTTTTGAGATAGCCAGCTCACATTTGTTTGTTCATCCCAAAACAATAGAAGAAAATGGACCTTACTGCACTCAAAGTGCTTAAATATTACATCTTAAAATGCAACATGGTAAAACAATTTGTCTTAGGCTTTGTTTCTTCTGAAGAAAGTAGTTTCCAATGAAACCTTGTTAGTGGCTTATCTAGACTAACAACAGCCCTGTTTCTGGAAAGACATGTCGCTATTTTGTTTCAGTCATTCATTCAACCTTTATTTAAATCTTGAAAAATCATTGAGGGCATCATTTTCAATGGTGTTGAGAGCACAAATAAAAAAAGACAAACAGAATAGGTGCAAAAATCTGATAACAAACAGAATCACAGGGCAACTGAACAGAATCGGTACTGAAAATGAAAAGAGTTGTGGTTTACTCTGGGAACTTTAAGTTTTATTCAATCACTAGACCGTGTTGAATAGTGACTCTGTTACCAGTTTAATAAAGATTCCATATATGGTGACAAGCTCGTCAAGGCTTTCATTCTAGATGTTGTCTAGAACAGTAATCACATTCATTCTCATTCTCATTCGTTAACTCTGTTGCCAGTTGTATCAAACACCATGGATCAGCCTTTATAGTGCTTTATTATGTTGTCCACGCTGAGATGAAGGAAGGTTTCCTCTGAAGAGCTTCAGCCTCAGATGTGAGCTGGAGTCCAGCACTGCCACTGAGTGGCCATGTATCAACATTACAGCTGAATGAATCACCAGGCACACAGTTCCAGATGGATATGACGCAAATCTGACCCAATAAATCCGCTAATGCCACAGAGAAGCAGACTTAATCCATCTGCAAGGGAACATTTTTTACGTAGTGAACTGGGATCTCACTTCACTTTACAAACAATGTGTAACTTAAATTCTTTTGGATTGCAGAAATTCAAATTAAAAGATGGATAGCTGCATATGTTAAGACACAGTTAACAACATGAAGCCGTTATGTCCATACCTATAACATATCTATAAACAGACCGTTGCTAGAAAAAAATGTCACTGCCAATTTTGTTCCATTTTATTTGTATTAATCGTTAATGATTTTGTTGTTATTGTCACTGCTGCATTGTGTTTGTTTGTAGCAGTTTTCTTGTCTGGGAGTTGGAATATTGCACTCCATGTCGGAGTGTGACATTTTATTATTTATTCTATTATCAATTAGATCTTATTGCTCTTCAAAGGGGGTCTATTTGGGGAAATTGTTCCTCTTCTTCTCAGTTTTGAGAACACATCTGTGAACACATTTGAAGTGATAATGGAAGCAAGGGATCAGAGTTCATTTGGAAAATTAAAAGCCATTCTGAACAAACGTACAACAGTTTGATAGATAGTTCTGTGACTGTGCAATAAAATTAAAATGTGATTTAGCAAAAGAAAACAAGATATATTATCAAAACAACCCAACACCAGGTTGATTGATATTCCCTAGCACAGGAAGAGGTTTCAATCCACCTCCAGCCCACAGTCCTGTTATAATGAGTTTACTTGTGTTTGGTTTACTAACAACTTAAACAATAATATCATAACAGATATATGAGACACATCTATTCTTGCAGAAACATGATTCCATATTGGTAAAACACAACATTATGACAGTAATTCAGACTGTTTTGTCAATAGCTTTATATTTTTTAATCTGTTTCTTGTGTAAAGACAATGTGTGTTGTGCTCTACCTCTGGTATTGGTTCTAAAGAGAATCACTGATGCTGGTGCCGCCAAGAAGAGTGGAATAACAGAGTGAACAAAACAAAAGCAATGAGCTGTAGAAGACAGTAGAATGTGGAAAACATCACTTGAGAGATCAGGAAAGATTATGTAATGATGTCCTGTGTATGCATGTGTTTGTGATATCATTTGCAAACTGTGCTTGTCCAGATGTTAATACAGTGCTGGTGATGTTTACATCAAAAGATTTGATGTTTCACATGATTCATAATGATTTCTTCATTTCTTACACAGGACAGAATGACAAGACCTGAATTCCATGTCTTTAACTATCAAACATGTTGCTAAAAAGAGGAAGATGGCTCATAAGTCAATTCATCAATATCTAAACATTTTTCTTACTGTGCACATGTTATTTTTCTTTGAGTTACTGGACAACAAGGCTCACTGCAAACAATCTATTCTTATTTATGGACTTTTTTATTCTCTTCCACATATGAGCTCAGATAAGTAAGTGATGAGCTTTTTGTTAAACCATTATAGATGCTTAAAAAAAAGAAGAAAAAAACAATCATCGTCATGAAATCACTTTACTGAGTTTTACGTTGACCTAAGAAAAGCTGCTACAGTGGCAGTAAAGCCAAAAGTATTTTTTCTTGAATTTACTTTTAATTACTTTCCAAAAAACTTCAACAGAAATATCTTGGTGGCTATAAAAGAGACAGCTTCAAGCTCTTCTAGCAAAAGCATGATTATATTGGAAAAACATGATTATAAGAGGAACTTTC
This sequence comes from Diplodus puntazzo, assembly GCA_963678695.2. NCBI lineage: Eukaryota > Metazoa > Chordata > Actinopteri > Spariformes > Sparidae > Diplodus > Diplodus puntazzo. The sequence continues at coordinate 17,508,671 of OZ023155.1, read as the reverse complement.
CTCAAACTCTATGGTCAGTAACTCCGACACCTGACTGGCCATCGTACTAGTATTTTGGATCCAGTCCTCGTGGCCTGAAGCGGTTGGGATCTCCTCCGTTGCGCCCATGCCGATTTGCCTCCTGATCTCTTGCGATGTCCGCACGATCACGATCCTTTACCATATGGTATGCCGCTCTGCCATTACTGAAATGGGAAAATAGACAATGAATATCAGTACAAGCAGAAAATAACACAAGTGCTTTTCACGGCTTAACTTAAAAGTGATGTAATTGTATTTATATTTTGCTCCTCACCTGATAACCTCAGCAGCCCACCTGCCCCCTGGTCCTCTCCTGGCAGCATCATAGTTTCCTCTGGCATGGAAGTACTTGTCTGACCCTATTGTGTTGGCCTTCCTCATGTCCGTGTATGCTCGCCACATATCACGACTTCCTGATGGGAAGGACAGCAGACATTATTTTGTTAGATGAAAAAGAAAATTACATGAAAAAAAAAACAGGTAATTCTCCACATGATCCTGGATAAATCCAGGTGCTGTACCGTAGGGAACTGGACTTTCAATTTCAACTTCTTCCAGTTGCCTATGATACAGCACCTGGATTTACATGATCTGGATGACTGAGAACCTTCATCAACATAACAGATATATAACATTACAATTATACATGTTGTTCTTGTGAAGATGTTTTTTTTTACCTCGAACAGCTTGACCAGGAAACTTGTACCACTGTGCATTGGTTTCCACAATTAGAAACAGAACAATTGCTGCAAGAAGCAACTTCATGTCTCAAGATGTCTATGGAGAAAACAAAAAAACAATCAAGTAATTCGACATCAAAAAAATCCAAAATGGTACAAACTTGCATTCATATTTTTCAGGTCCTATCACCAAATTAAATTTCAGACTTACTAAGCGGCTCCAGCAGAGTTAAGAGTCTTAACAGATCGAACGTAGAGTATCTTGCTGGTGAGGACTCCTCTGATCTGACTCTCCTTATATTCTGTCCTGAAACAGTGCAGGTTTTATCAGTAGCAAATGATGGAAATTCCAGTGTGAGAACTGCAATGTCAGCAAACATACTGAAGATACTCCCAAATTGTGCAACTGCATGTTTAAGCAAGAACAGTGACAAATTTGTTCATATAATTAAAAACTGTAGTTTTACTTTTTTTGTACAGTGATTGTTCAGATGATATTAGATGATGAAACTACCAGTCAAAAGTTCAGACACAACCTCTCATTCACTGGTTTTTCTTTATTTTCTTATTATTTTCTACTCTGTAGATCAATGCTGAAGACGTTAAAACTATGAAGGAGCACATATGGAATTATGTAGTGAACATAAAAGTGTTAGCAGGTAGAGCAGGTGGGCTAGTGATCGGGAGGTCGCTGGGTCAAATCCCAGCTCCCTCAAGGTGAGCTGAGCTGCATGTCGAAGTGTCCTTGAGCAAGATACTGAACCGCAAATTGCTCCTGATGTGCAGTTGGCACTTTGCATGGCGGCCTCTGCCATCAGTGAGGGCCATGCGATGAGCTGGCGACTTGTCTAGGATGTACCCTGCCTTTGCCCAGAGACAGCTGGGGTTGGCTCCAGTACCAACCCCTGCGACCCCTTGAAAAAGGGATAAAGCGGTCAAAGACGTGACATGGCAAAATAGCCACCTTTTGCTTTGGTGACAGCTTTGCACACTTCTGGCATTCTCTCAATTAGCTTCATGAGCTAGTCACCTGGAATGGTTTATTATTGTCAAGAGTTGGTTCTTAATGGGTTTGAGACCATTAATTGTGCTGTGCAGAGCTAGGGTTGGTACACAGTTCAAAACAGTTAAAAGGAAAAGGAAAGGAATACCAAGAGTTGCCGCTGCTGCAGAGGATAAGTTCATTAGAGTTACCAGACTCTGACACCGCAAATTAACAGCAGCTCAGGTTAGAGCCCTCTGAAATGCTTCACAGAGTTCAAGTAGCAGACACATCTCAACATCAACTTATCAGAGGAGACTTTGTGCTCGGGCCAAGAAACACAAGGATTAGACATTAGACCAGTGGAAAAGGTGAGATCTTTGGTTCTGCTTGCTGTGTCTCTGTGAGACGCAGAAAAGGTGAGTGGATGGTTTCTACATGTGTGGTTCCAACCTTGATGCATTGAGGAGGAGGTGTGATGGTGTGGGGCTGCTTTTCTGGTGATGCTGTTGGTGATTTATTCAAAATTCAAGGCATACTACCACAGCATTCTGCAGCAACATGCCATCCCATCTGGTTTGCATTTAGTGGGACCATCATTTGTTTTTCAGCAAGACGATGACCCTAAACACACCTCCAGGCCTTGTAACGGCTATCTGACCCAGAAGGAGAGTGTTGAATGCTGCGTCAGATGACCTGGCCTCCACCCATCACCTGACCTAAACCCAGTTGAGATGGATTGGGATGAGATGTACAGCAGAGTGAAGGCAAAGCAGCCAGCAAGTGCTCAGCACCTCTGGGAACTCCTTCAAGACTGTTGGAAAACCATTCCAGGTGACTACTTCATGACACTGATTGAGGGCGTGCCAAAAGTGTGCAAAGCTGTCACCAAAGCAAAAGGTGGCTACTCTGAAGAATAGCAAATATGAAACATATTTTGGTTTGTTTAGCATTTATTTGTTTACTACATAATTCCATATGTGTCCATTCATAGTTTGGATGTCTTCAGTATTGATCTACAAAGTAGAACATAATAAAATTGAAGACAAACTATTGAATGAGAAAGTGCGTCCAAACTTTTGACTGGTAGTGTAAAGTAGAGATGCATGAAAATATGTTTCCTTTATTTCTTATACAGAACAGAATGTGGAAATGTTGTTTTTTTTTGTGTTACTGTACAGTACTGTAGGTGCCGGGTCAAACAGGTCAGGCTACAACTTTTTTGCTGATTGCAACAAAAGGAAAACTTGGTTCTCATTTTCTATGACTAATGTACAAGAAATGTCCGTCCAATATTACATCATTTATTTCTGACTGTGTTCTTGGAAACATGTGAGTTTCTTTGCTTGTGAGTTACATGCAGGTTCCTGCAAGCACAGTGAACATTCATTGATCATTCTTGATCAATTTATCAGACAAAGCAGGAATTTGCTTTGTTTGTTTCATAAATTTGCTGCAGTGCCCGTTCAAAACATGATGTTCAGCACTTTCTTGCAAACTCTGAATATTTAAGATTTAAAATCTTGATTATCACATCTGTACTTTCCAAGCCAGTGTTGCATCAAGTATTGTTTCCCCCTGGAAACTACTGATTATGGAGAGCTGCCTGGGCTGAAAACTAACCCCTTTTCAACAAGTTGTATCTGCTGGCAATTATTCTAGGGCGTTAAAGGCACATTTCATGACTGTGTAATTAAATTCAACAAAACCAATGTTTATCGCATTTTGTATGGCTGTATTTATACAACCAACTACTGTTGCTTACATACATAAATAGGCTGAATATTATATTTGTTAAATCATTTAAAATATTTAAGACTTTTTGGAGAAATGTGTTCCCACTGACATAACTGGTGCAGGTTAAAGAATGAGCAACCGTTCTCACAATGCACACACCTCAACGACTGATGGTATTTTTCTTATTTTCCCTGAACTATATGATAGTTTTCTTTCACACTAAATACAGTGACAGGCATAGCACTATCTTGTTTCCTTAATCACATTCATCAACTCTGTTTCCGGCTGTATCACCCAGAATGAATCACAGTTACTTTATTTTGTTATCCATGCTGAGATGAAGGAAGACTCCCTCTGAAGAGCTTCAGCCTTAGATGTGATGAGGGGCCCAGCACTGCCAATGAGTGGCCATGTATCCACATTGCAACTGAATGATGCACTACTAAGCACACAATTACAGATGGATCGGACAGAAATACAACACAGACTAAATCCTTTTGTTAGTTGATGTTTGTCATCAACAGTGAATTAGTTTTTTTAATTGGGTTAATTCATATTTTTATTAAATAGTGCACCATCTATCTATCTATCTATCTATCTATCTATCTATCTATCTATCTATCTATCTATCTATCTATCTATCTATCTATCTATCTATCTATCTATCGATAAAAGAGAATATGTTCCAACAGTTATTAAATGATTGTTGTCTTTTCACTGCCCAGAGTCAAATCTTCTACAATTGTTTTTGCAGATGAACTAAACAGACAAAACAAAACAAAACTTGTAAATGTGTGCGCTGTAAAATACTACATACAGTCACTGTGTTGTCAATAACTAACAATAATAATCATAAGCAATACACAGACATGAATATAGAAAGACAGACTCTTCTCACTTCTTCTAACAGTTTGGGATTAGGCACATCAACTGTAGCCAACAGCAGGATACACATGAGTCATGACATGAATCCCATTCAAAGAGCGATTCCCCTCAAACTGTACAGCCAACAACGACTTTTATACTAGAAGAAGGAATTTGAAGGAAGTCCCGGTGGTCTGTAGTGGTTGGGATCTCCCCTGTTGCGCCCCCAGTTGTTTGCTTCCTGATCAGCAGCAGATTCCCCTTTACCAGAGTCCCCTGGAGCAACCTCGAACAGCTTGAACAGGAAACTTGTACCACTGTGCATTGGTTTCCACAATTAGAAACAGAACAATTGCTGCATCTTCATGTATGAAGATGTCTAAAGAGAAAGCATGATTCATAATGTTTTCTTCATTTCTTACACAGGACAGAATGACATAAGACCAGAATGTCATGTCTTTAACTATCAAACATTTAGCTAAACGTTTGAAAGAGAAGGATGATTCATAAGTCAATTCATCAATATCTAATAATTTTTCTTATTGTGCAAATGTTATTTTTCGTTGAGTTACTGGACAACAAGGCTCACTGCAAACAATTTGTTCTTATTTATGGATTTTTTATGAGAAGTAAGTGATGAGCTTTTTGCTAAACCATTATAGATACTTTAAAAAAACACAAAACAATAATCGTCATGAAATTCCTTTAATGAGTGTTTTACATTTATCAGAGAAAAGCTGCTTGAGTGGCAGGAGAGGCAAAAGTCTTTTTCATGTATTTACTTTCCAAAGAACTTCAAGAGAAATATTTTGGTGGCTATAAAAGACACAGCTATTCTAGCAAAAGCATGATGATATTGGAAAAACATGATTAAAAGAGGAATTGTCCTCAAACTGTATGGACAGTAACTCCGACACCTGACTGGCCTTCGTACTAGTATTTTGAAGGAAGTCCTCGTGGCCTGTAGCGGTTGGGATCTCCTCCGTTGCGCCCATGCCGGTTTGCCGCCTGATCTCTTGCGATCTCCGCACGATCACGATCCTTCACCCAATGGTATGCCGCTCTGCCATTACTGAAATGGGAAAATAGACAATGAATATCAGTACAAGCAGAAATTAACACAAGTGCTTCTCAAAATGTAATTTAAAAGTGGTGTAATTGTATTTATATTTTGCTTCTCACCTGATAACTGCAGCAGCCCACTTGCCCCCTGGTCCTCTCCGGGCAGCATCATAGTTTCCTCTGGCATGGAAATACTTGTCTGAATTTTTCCAGTTGGCCTCCCTCATGTCACTGTATGCTCGCCACATATCACGACTTCCTGATGAGAAGAACAGCAAACATTATTTTGTTAGATGAAAAAGAGAATGATAATAGTAATTCTCCACATAATCCTGGATAAATCCAGGTGCTGTACTGGAACTGGACTTTCAGTTTCAACTTCTTCCAGTTGCCTACGATACAGCACCTAGATTTACCATGATCTGGATGACTGAGAACCTTCATCAACATAATGGATATATAACATTACAATTATACATGTTGTTCTTGTGAAGATGTTTCTTACCTCGAACAGCTTGACCAGGAAACTTGTACCACTGGGCATTGGTTTCCACAATTAGAAACAGAACAATTGCTGCAAGAAGCAACTTCATGTCTGAAGATGTCTAAAGAGAAAACAAAAAAACAATCAAATAATCCATCATCAAAAAAAATCCCAAATAGTACAAACTTGCATTCATATTTTTCAGGTCCTATTATCAAATTAAATTCCACACTTACTTTGCTGTTCCTGCAGAGTTAAGAGTCTTAACAGATCGAACGTAGAGTATCTTGTTGGTGAGGACTCCTCTGATCTGACTCTCCTTATATTCTGTCCTCAAACAGTGCAGGTTTTATAAGTAGCAAGCTGTGGAAATTCCAGTGTGAGAACTGCCATGTCAGCAAACATACTGAAGATACTCTCAAATTGTGCAACTGCACGTTGAAACAAAAGCAGTGACACACTTGTTTATATAATCAAAAACCTTAGTTCTACTTTCTTTTTTACTTATACAGGCAAGTTGTGCTGTGCTCCACCTCTGGATCTGCTCCTGGAAACAATTACTGGCTGTGTTCTTGGATACATGGGAGTTTCTTTGCTTGTGAGTTACATGCAGGTTCCTGCAAGCACAGTGAACATTCATTGATCATTCTCAAATTTGCTGCAGTGCCCGTTCAAAATATGCTGTTCAGCACTGTTTGCAAACTCTAAATATTTAAGATTTAAATCTGGATAATCACATCAGTACTTTCCAATCCGGTGTTGCATAGAGTATCGTTTCCCAGTGGAAACTACTGATTATTGAGAGCTGCCTGGGCTGTAAACTAACCCCTTTTCAACAAGTTGTGTCTGTATTTTCTCCTAGGCCATTAAAGGCACATTTCATGACTGTGTCGTTATATTTGACAGAACTAATGTTTATTGCAAGTTTTACGTCTTTATTTTCACAACCAACTACTGTTATATACAGAAATAGACTGAATATTGCATTTGTTAAATCTTCATTTTAAATATTTAAGACTTTTGTAATAAATGTGTTCCCATGAACATGACTGGTACAGGTTAAAGAATGAGCAACCATTCTCAAAAGGCACACACCTCAACGACTGATAGTATTTTTCTTATTTTCCCTGATAAACGATATATGATGGTTTTCTTTCACACCGAATACAGTGACAGGCATATCACTTTTTTGTGTCCTTAACCACATTCATCAACTGTTTCCAGCTGTATCACCCAGACTGGATGAATGAATGCAGGATGAATGGATGAATGGATCACAATAACTTTATTTTGTTATCCATACTGAGATGAAGGAAGACTCCTTCTGAAGAGCTTCAGCCTCAGATGTGACTTCGGGTCCAGCACTGCCACCGAGAGTCCAATCCATCTGTGATTGTGTGCACGGAAACATTAAATGGACAAATGCCACAGAAGCAAACTAACTGTTAGGCGATGTTTGTTCACCAACAGTGAATTGGTTTTTTTTTAATTGCAGAAAGGTTCAAATCAAAAGAAAGCCAGCTGCAGATTTTATTACACAGTCCACTATCTGAAAATAAAGAAAATAACTCAATGTTGTGGAAAATGAAATATCAGTTCTTGTATGCAAATGAGTTTTGGTACTTAAAAACCAAACAACACAAAATGTACATTTTTGATAGGTCTTTATTGCTTCAAGGCAAACGTAATCATCAGCAGTACACAGACATGAATATAGAAAGACAGACTCTTCTCACTTCTTCTGACAGTTTGGGATTAGGCACATTAACTGTAGCCAACAGCAGGATACACATGAGTCATGACATGAACCCCATTCCGAGCTTGACTCTTTTATAATGAGTTCACTTATTTAGTTTCCCAAAAACCTAACCAGAAATATCATGGCGGCTCTAAAGTGAACATCTACTCTATCAAAAGCATGAACATATTATTCCAACAGCAATTCTCGTCAAACTGTAGGACCGATAACGGCTTTCATACAACAAATTTGAAGGAAGTCCCGGTGGTCTGTAGCGGTTGGGATCTCCACCGTTGCACCGCCACTTGTTTGCTTCCTGATCAGCAGATGAGTCCCCTTTACCAGAGTCCCCTGCAGCAATCCCCGTTTCTTGCTGCACCCACTCTCTGCCATCACTTAAATGGGAACATAAGCATTTTTTCTCATTACAGGTCAATGTCTCATAACCTATTTCACAAGTTAGGATATAATATAAAATACACATACAGTATCTCACTAATTTCACTCATCAAGGTAGAATTGCAGGTACCTTGATCATGAGACGCTATTGTGATCAGATGACAAAAAGCTCTGGTTGTCATCTGGATAGAAGTAACAACAGATAAAGGTTAGTGGAAGCATGTAAATGAAAATGACTGTAAAATGATCCCCGATGTACTTCACACTGAGCTGTGGGAAACAAACAGGCGTTTGACAGAAATAAGAATAAAACCAGTGTCTGCTCATCACCTGATAACCTAAGCAGCCCACCTGCCCCCTGCTCTTCTCCAGGTAGCATCATAGTTTCCTCTGTCATACTTGTACTTGTACTTGTCTGAGTATCTCATGTCGTCCTTCCTCATATCTGTGTATACTCCCCACATGTTACAACTTACGTATCAGGACAGCAGACAGAAAATTCAGAGAAACAAACAAACAAACAAACATGCAGTTCTCCACAATCCTGGATATATAGCATTATAATTATGCAATTTTTTCTTGTGGAGATGTTTCTGACCTTCAGCAGCTCCAATATGAAACTTGTACCATTGTGCATTGGCTTCCACAATTATAAACCGAACAACTCCTGCAAGAAGCAACTTGTTGAAGATGTCTGAAAGGAATTTAAAAAAGAAAAAAAAAGAAAAAAGAAATCACATGTTTCATCATTCAAAAGACCAACAAGATTCAGACATGCTTTTATACTTTTCAGGTCAAATTACCAAACTGAATTTCAAGCTTACTTTGCTGTTCCTACAGAGTTTAGAGTGTCTCCTTATATTCTGTTCTGAAACAATGCAGGTGTTATGTAGTCTTGGAGATGGAGAAGATGGAAATTCCCAAGTGAGATCTGAAATGTCATTAAAACAAACTGGATATTCCTGAGTTGTGCAACTGCTCGCGTGAGCCGAGGTACAGACAACCTTAGCTTTCCTTTTGATTTACAGGCTTTAGTTTTAGTTTCTCTCTTTATGTGCACTTTGTTTGTACTTTGCTTTGTGGACCTGGTCCTGGAAAGAATTGTAGAGGAGTGTATGACAAAACCAAAGCAAGCAGCAGTAACATCCTAGAAAGTATAAAGAGAGAAAACTGTGCGAAACATTTGAGAGAAAGATTTAGAACATAGAGAAAAGACTTGTGTTTGTGATACAATATGTTTGTTCTGTTATGTTTGTATTTGTACAGTGTGATTGTTCAGCTGACAATAATGTTTGCATGAAAAAATTTGATGCTGGTTATTTTGCATACTTCTCTGATTTCTTACACAGGAAAGAATAATAGATAATAAGACCTCAATATCATGTCTTTGACCATCAACATTTTGCTAAACATTTGCAAAAAGGAAGACAATTCATTGTTGAATGCATCAATGTCTAATCATTTTTGTTATGGCACAAATGTGGAAACTGTATTTTCAGAAGCTCTCATCGAGGCTCAACGCTTAAAAGTTATTGTTATCTATGGGATTTTTGCTTTCTTACAATGATAGTTACATCTCAGGAAGGCCACATCAAACATGTCTTGCAACAACTTTGCTGGTTGTTGCAAAAGGAAAACCTGCATGGTTTTCATTTTCCATGACTAATGGAGGTGGTGTCCAGCTGAGTGGCCATGTATGAACATGAAAGCTGAATGAAGCATCAAGAATACAGTCACAGACAGACAGGATGAAATCTGACAAAGTCCACTAATGCCACAGAGAGGTTTAGCTGGAGTGCAGGATTTAAAAAACAGCATTTAAGTAAATGAATTAAATTTAAACACATAAACACAGGAAGAGGTTTCAGCGCCCTTCCAGACTAAACTCTTTCATAATGAGTTTACTGGTTTTTAGTTTCCCAACAACTTAAAGAGAAATCTCATGGTGGTTATAAAAGACACATCTATTCTAGCAAGAACATGACAATATTTGAAAAACACATATAAATAAGAGGAATTTCCTTCAAACTGCCATGAATAACTCTAATACTAGAAATGTCTTTCATCACTTTTTTCCACTAGTCTCTCTGAGATTGGAGACTGAGTCTTTCCCCAGATTCCTGATCAGCGTCACTGTCTGGATGGCCATGGCCAAATACTTTCTGTGCCAACTCTCCCAGTCTGGGATCTTAAAAATGGCACCAGATCATTTTGATGTAATAGTTTCATTTTCTTCAGGCTTTTCTTTTTTGCCGTGTTCTGCATCTGGCCCTGAAAAGAGGTGCTGGTGTAGCTGCAGCCGGAAAGGTTGTCATTTTCCATGACTAATCTCCAAGAAAGGTCTGCCTAATATTACACAACATGTTATTCTGACTGGCTGCTTGGAAACACAGGAGTTCGTTGCTTGGGAGTGCACAGTGAACATTTGTTGATCATTCTTGCCCAATTTATCGAACGAAACAGAGCCTGCTTTGGTTGACTGTTCAAGTTATTTAGTGAACATTTTTGCATATATTGCATAAACCCAAAAACATTGCAATATTCCAATATTGTGCAGTCCTGATAAAAATATCTTCAGCACTTGAACATATAGGCAACATATACATCAAACATATTTATGATATGAAAAAAAAATATTACAGACAAGTTCTATACAATCCTTTTATCCTTCATTTGAATATACACATAGAACTTCTCCAGCCACTCGGGTTGGTTATTCTGTCACTCATAGAAAGCTTTGGCCCATATAAATCTGTTGTAAAGGGCTGTTTCATATATTTATTAAAATCAAATAATAAAATAACAGTTTGGAATGAATCCAAAGAGGTAAGCTGTGACAGTGAGACTTAGATTGTAAAGTATCTTATTCATTAAGATAAGCCAGCTAAACAAGCTGGGTTGTATAATTTCGAAATCATGGAAGTTGCAGTTTATTTGAGGATACGGCTCTGGAATGTTAGAAAACCATACTGAGGATATTCATGCAACTGCAGGAACAGTCAAAGCCAGGTAACAAAGCAAACTTTAGTTTTAGTTTCATTTTGCCGTGCTGTAGCTCCAAAGCAATAGATGGCAGTAGTCAGCTGTGATGAATGACCTAAATGTGACTCCAGCTGGACGAACTTGTGAGTGTTACAGGTCCTGGAAAGAACTGATGGCGCAGCTTCAGTCAAGATGAGAAATAATAACAGGATATAGAGCTTTAGAAGAAGAAAAAAACAATCAGCAGAGTTTATCAGTTCACCATGACAAAAAAGGATTTGTTTATGAAACATTTTGTAATATGATACGTTCAATTCTAGCACATTTGCACAGTGATACTGTTTAGATGACAATATCGTAATGTTAGCAAGGAAATATAGAATACATATTCAAGTAAACAACCCCTCTGCCCGTACACACTCTCTCTGTTACTAGGGGATTTGACCATTTAGTGATTGAGGGGGAAAGCAATGGCAACCCACTTTATACCCCATAACGCCATAACGGTTCATACAGTACAGTACGTTCTTTATGTCATTCAGTCTTCTACGATTCTCATCTGATTGAGGTTATTTTCTCTCCTTTATTTATGACTCACGATCTGGTAGGAAAAAAACGTTTTGGATAATCTTTCTAAGTGCCTTAATTTGCCTTAATATGTGAAAACAGATTAGAAAACAACATTATTGTTTTTCAGGAGAAACGCTGCTCGGCACTATTTTTAAAGATGAAAATGTTTTTTTTTTTTTTTTTTTTTCTTTGTCGGGCTAATTTTTTTGGTTTGTTTCTGTAACTCTTATTTTGACCATAAGGCTGTAGTGCACGGCTACTGAACTTAAAAAGTGTATTCTGGCAAAACGTTTGTTTCTGCCAGATCGCAAATAAAAAAAAAGGAACACCACACACACACACACACACACACACACACACACACAAAAAAAACAAAACAGTTTGGTTGAACATTTGGTTGATGTAAGAATAATAATGTTTATCACATCACCGTCACAAATCACCATAATAACATCACCACAAGTGTTCATTTTTAAGTAGGGGTGGGCGATGCTGAAAATTTTGGTATCAATCCGATACCAAGTAAATACAGGGCCAGTATTGCCGATACCGATACTGATACTGAACTTATAGAAGAGAAACTACAACAAAAATATCGATCCCATCGCGCTAGCATCGATCCAATATCAGTACTCACCTTGGTATCGATACAATCGATATTTGGATCAATCCACCCACCCTTAGTTTTATGTGGAGTGACTACACTGTAATTCCCAGTTGGTCATGTGAACTAAATATCATCTTGGTATAAACAAGAACACTACCTTACTGTCATTAGCAACTTTTAATTAATTCACTTATAATAAGCACATTTCTAGAACATGACTGTTGTACTTTATACGAGCAGAGGATAAATGATTATCTGGGAGGAAGAATATCTCTGTAGAACAAACAAATATGCAGTGTGTGAAGCACAGATGCGCCTGGACCCTCTGGTACTCTTTAGTTGCCAAGTTTCAAATCCTGGAGCTGTTGGAATTTAGTTTGTTAAACACTTGACCGTCATTCTAATTACAATACAATTATTACCTATTAGTATATCTATCACATCATTATGTGTACCTGATTTTCCTGTTTAGGAGGGTAAGTGGTTTGAGTCCTTTGGTGCTTTATTTCATGCATGTTCAAGCTGAGTTTTAATTTCTCTCTGCACAAGATACATCTATTATGTGTTAGCAGGTTATGTAACATTACAATCGTGTCTTTCTTTTGGTGAGGAATATGTCATACTTGGCAGTGTCATTGATTGATGATTAACAATGATTAACATTTTTCCACTGAAAAATCTCTTTTTCTGTCATATCATTATGTGTACCCGTTTTTCTTATTTAGGAGGGTAAGTGGTTTGTGTCCTTTGGTGCTTCATTTCAAGCAATTTTAATTTATCAAATCTGAAACAACATGTGTCATAGCAGAGCTCACAATAAAATCCATCAAGAGAATTTAAATGACGCACTGAAACGGCGGCTTGATTGACAACACTGACCTGTCTGTACTCTCTAAGCCTCTTATCACACCCTCCCTGAAACTGCTCTTTGTGCAGCTGCGATGTTGCACCAGCTCTCTGAGCTTCCAACAGTGCTTTCATTTTCATCGGAGGACAATTTTTTTCACTTGACAGATTCATTGCAGGTCTCATGTTATGGCCCATTGCAGATCCCACGAATTCTCAAATGACAAAACCACGGTGATCCAGATCATCTAGAATGCTGAATGCTAAATATTCAGTGTTAGAGGAGAGATGTTAAACATTGGTTGGATTCATATTTGCAGAGAATACCATACTTTGTAAAATAAAATGTAGATAAATATAGATTTCCTCACCAGTTAGACAGATCATATACATGTCCTACATGCAAAACACGAGACTCCAAAAGACTCGCAAAGGCAGGTGGATAAATATTTCGGATGCGATTGTGAATAACTCATGGCACTTCAACGCTCCAAACACTTCACTGACAGGGTGGCCTTTCACTGAACCACAGCTCTCACTTAGCTAATTTGCATTCTTCAACAGCAGAAGAATGGAAATCTTTCTTCTATTGTTGTGCTGATTGTGTTTAATTCAAAATCATGTTCACATTTTCTTGCCACTGCGTGTTGATTGTACTGGATTTGCACCAGTGGAAGTGAACCGTCATTTCTTCCTCATTCATCAGGAATATGGACAGAAATAAAGCCTTTCTCTTTGGTAATACATTGGATTGTATTTCGGGTTATTATGAGATTTCAGTGAGAAAACATCAACCAATAATTAAGAAGCATTTTGACGTCTTGAAATGACTGCTTCTCTGATGCTTTTCGCTCTTGAAATATCAATACTTCATCTGTTAGTCTGTAACAGAAATAAACAGAAGTGGTTTTGTGGGTGAGACGGGTCAAAGGTCGTCTTTCGCATCTTTTCTCTTACTCCGACAGCGGGCATTTCGCTGATGAAATAAACACAAAGGTGTAAACACATGTAAACTCAACAGTGATGCGTGTGAAGAACGCTGTCGTATTTGTTGGCCCACCTGTTTGCAGTGTAGCTCAAACTTGTGTCATTCCACTTGTGCAGATCAGGCCCTGTAAATATACTGCAACAATCCAGCACTTTATGACCAAAACTGCTGTGCACCAAGCTCAGCTGGGTACCTTTAATGCTTTTCACAATAATGGCGTTGACTGTGTTATAATGAAAATCTAAAATTACCTGAAACCGGCGAGGGCTCATACTTTCAAATAAAACAACTTCCCCAATCTTAGTGAAGAAATTACACGGCGTCATCGAAACCCACCGGAGGATTAAAGCGCGGCTCGAGTTATGTGTTGATGAATGTGTTGTTTTGAGTTCAGAGACGACACTGTGACAGGCTAATAAATATTCATCGCAAAGATAGTGTGGGGAAGAGGGGAGGGCGTGAGGCTGAGGGCTGACGCAATGTGAGGTTTGGAAGAGGAAAAGCTGTTTTTGTCGAAATGTCTGATACACAGAGAAAAGCATATTTTTTTCTGGAATGAATGCTCCGTGTATGAAAGAGGTGAACAGATTGCTCACTTGCCATGAGGTAGAATCAGCACATGGCCGCACCAGAACACTACCTGCTCCATACATGTGCACCAACATCGCACACGATGTCAAAGGTGCGATCACAAGGGAGGCGTCAGACAGAAGGAACAGAGGTGTGTGTGAGACTCACCATAGCAGAGCACTGAATTCGTACTGAGCTATAAAATACAGTAATCCAAGATAAGGATGTGACAAATTGAAAAATGTTCTTTCCCTGAAATCGCCCTTTTACTTTTTGTCAGTCAAGTCATTTCCTCAGATAAAGATTTCTTTGGGCTTTTTCCCATAAAATAACGTGCATGGATGATTAATCAAAGCCTACGGCCAACTGCAGCCAAGATCCAAGAACGGCACTCAGTAGACTGCATACGACCGAGCCGCCAAGGTCCAGCAGTACCCTTTAATTCGATCAAGCCTAATCCAATATCGAACAAAACATTTTTTTTTTATGGATGAGGGAGATGGCTCTGCATCAGATTCTACTCATAGATACCAGCGACCTCAATATTTATGTTGATCCAGGTCTCTTCTGGGCTGAGATCCATCCTACATCCAAGTTTAGTGGAAATCCATTCAGTAGTTTTTGTTCAATCCTGCTGACAGACCAGCTGACCAACAAACTGACACAGGTGAAAACAGGTGATATGATTTAAGCTGTGTGTCAGATTCTGGATCTTATTCAGAATTTTTGGTTTGTTGTTTCGCCTTAAAACAGTTTACACAACATTACCACATGTGATGACTTCTATTTATAGAACCTTTGCAGAAGAAATGCAGAAACCACAAAAAACATTACTATTAGATCTCTCTTCGGGGATTTAGTTCTTGAGTTCTGAGATCCCGAATTGATTTGAAAGGATGTTTCGTACACATTTTTTCAACATCTTCCCCGTAGCAGCTAAGCTGAGAGTGTCTGCACTGTGGAGTGGGTGCATGAGTTGGAGAGCCTGTCATGGGTGTAAATAACATCTTTTCAAATCAATTTGGGATCTCTGGGCTCACAGAGACTGCTTATCCACTTGGGTTGACGCAACGCCAATGACTGAATTTTCCTGTTTGGGTGAACCTTTCCTTTCAAAATTAAAGCAATGAATTCTTAAAGCACTTCCTTGTCATTCTCAGATCTCCTGAGATAAACGCCTCTATACTCATCATCATTTATATAGAGAGAGTTTGATGTTCATTTTCCTTCCATTACATACATTTCAAGGTCAGTAACGTCAGTCAAATGTCCTCCTTTGAACAGTTGGCTTGTTCACAATGACTCCTATCTTTGACACTGGGTGGTGTATCTTACATATATCACCTGCTTGTTATATTCTTATGAGAGCAACGATCTTCCCACCAGCCTCCCGATGACCGCCACTGATGGATGCGCAACACTAGAGACCGCCAGTGAGCCGTGCTGAACGCGCGGCTCCGAGCGGACGTGAATGGTGAGTAAATGCGCCTTATCGACTGCACGGGCCTATTGGCTGTAATGGCATGATGGTCGTAATGAAAGCACACAGGCGGCTCATGACATTGACACCGATGAAAAGCGTTAAAGAGGGGCTCAACACGTGAGCGACAATTGGAAACGTGCGCTACAAGTTGGGCAGGTCGTGCGTAATGTGCGCAAGGGTGTTTTCAGATGAATCCCACTGATTATTGATTCCATATTGAAACGAGCTAATGGTAATGATGTATAAGGATGTTTGATTTAGTATGGAAACGTTGAGCGGATGGCACTGCTGGTCACATTACCAGCATTTTATCTTTAATCCTGTTTTCACATGCGCCTTTTTCATGTCACAGAGCAGAGACAGGCTTCTATACCACATTGTGTGTACACAAATGGAATCGGCTGCGTGTCAGAATTAACACTACAATCAAAATAGCTGTGGAAGCTGTGTTTCATGCTCACATGGGCGTTTTTCTCTGTGTAAATATGAGCGATAATGAATAAGAAATGCAATGTTTTCCCCTCCTCTCAAATGTCACCATGAGCTGCCCATCGACGTGTAGTTTGGAAGTGGGATAGAAAAAAACAAACAAAAAAACAGAAAACCTCGCCGTGTTGTGATGTTGGACACGGGAACCTCTGATGAAACGGTCAACAGCACTGAGAGCGCACGGATTCCTCGCCTCAGCTGAGTAGACGACCTCCTACCGACTTACTTCACGTCACCCCGCCCGTCTGCCTGCCGTCTCCTCCCTAAAACCTCCGCCACCACCATCCCTTTGAGCGACTCTGGGCTGAGGGGAGGGGGAAAAGAAAAAGAGAGACCGGGAGAGACAGAGGGAGAAAGTGAGAGAGCCAATATACACGCAGACTTCCAACATCACCTAGACTACCTATTCCTCCGGCACAACAAGGGGAGGAGGACGCACAAGTGCAGGCGCGTCCACGCGTGCCAGCCGAACAAGACAATAAGCGGGCGAAAGGACCACAGATCCGAAATTGGAAGTGGAGTTTATCCTGAGAACTCTTTGGAAAAGAGCACTGCTTCTTTCTCTGTTTTTTTTTCCCGCTGCAAGAACAAGACAGCCTAAATGAGTACACGGTAAGAAGAGTCATGCATCTGAACAGAGAAGAAGACAACAGCAAAGGTGAGCAAAAGATTTCAGCGGCCATCAGCGGACGCTTTCAATCCAGACTGTGTGTGTAGTTGAAAAAGCTCTCGCGTTGGTTTGCCAGATGCCCTTGAGTTTGTCACGTTGATGTCAAGTAATGATGCTGGGGGTCATTCCAACAAGCTGCTGTGGTGCCTCTTGTCTGCCTCGCACGGCGGCAGTGAGAAGGGATGGTACACCCAAGGTGGCAATGTGGTGAATGTCTGTGAGACAGACACACACACATACACACACACACACTTGGGCACTTGTTGTGCTCGATCCGCTCGCTCTCTCACGAGGTGACCTGAGCATAAAACGCACAAGGTCATCCATCCTCGAGCAGCCCGCCGTGTTTGTGTGCAGCTGTGAGGTGCGTGTGTTTGTATTGTTGTCTGTGATTGAGTCGCCCTGGATGTGTGTGTGTGTGTGTGTGTGTGTGTGTGTGTGTGTGTGTGTGTGTGTGTGTGTGTGTGTGTGTGTGTTTATGTCTGTGTGTGTGTGTGTTGTGTGTGTGTGTGTGGTCGGAGGGGAGAATTAGAGAGCAGACGGTGTGTAATGACACGAGCCTCCCATCAGGATAAGTAATGATGCTGCCTCTGCCAGACAGAGCCATACTGGGTATTTTTACTCCCAATCTTTGGACCGAGGTCGAGGTCACCGGCTAACACCTGATGCTGAAGGAGATTCGCCTCTGAGTGTCTGTCGACATGACGCAGCTCCTGTGTAATTATGCATTAAGTAAACACCAATAGGACTTGTCTCGTGTCCACCACACCCACATGGAGTAAGTCAAGCATCGTTCTGACATGCAGCACGACCATCATTTGCACTGTTGCACCTGCAGACTTGTGTCAGATTCGCCAGTTTGATTGGAGGTCATGTTTAAAAAACCTCTCCAACTGTACATGCAGATGTAAAAAAAAATAAGTGAGATGTCAGTAGAATTCCACACTGTAAGCATTATCAGTCTCTATGTAAACTCTCCTTTTGTCAAATCTTAGCAGCTTGCAGATAATGATGTAATATTGCTGGCAAGGGGATACAACTTTTATTTTTTATTTTTTATTTTTTTTACCGGCAGCTGTCAAGCTTTATGGGCGGTTAATATCTTTGTTTTTACCAGCTGTAAAGCATGCTGTGTAGCGAGGAGTTCCCCATGTGGTGAGTGGTGCCGTGCACAGTGGCACACTGCGGTGCCCCCCATCCAAAATGTCTTACGACCTCGTTGCCAGATATGGTTTCAACCAGGGACAAAAGATGAGTCACCATCTGCAACTAGAAGTGATTTCATGATTACATGACAGGCATGAGTGTGTGTGTTTTGGAGAGAGACAGAGAGAGAAAGAGAGTCACACACAGAAAGAGAGAGAGTGTGTGTGAATGTGAGAGGGAATGTGTGAGATTGAGGTGTGCAAGTCAAAAAGCATCAGTGAAAAGGTGAAATGTAAGAGCCGCGCTGAAGGACAGAAGCTTCATTTAAAAAAATACTGATGCAAAAGTTTTCTATAAGTGCAACTTTAACTACATTGCTACTACTATTGATAATAATACTGACTAATTAATAATACACAGAGAGTACTACAGCAGGCAATAACTTGATTACTAATAGACATTTAAAGGTGCACTGTAGCTTTGGGGAAAACATTTTAATCAGAAGAGAAAGATCTTCATCGACTGATTTATTTGTAAGCCTAAGCACTCAGAAAACTCTCTCTGTTTTCATGACTGAACAAAGTGACTAAACAAACTGACATAATCATAATCATACTGTTTTACCTTGTTTATATGTGGCGTACCCTTCCACCTTTCTTGCAACAAACTGTGTACTGGGGGACCTTATTTTTCTCTGAGAGAATGTATGTACGTCTCTGAGTTTGTAATATTACCTCTTTGATATTGTAAATATAAAAATTCTGTGTTTTAATTTTTTCTCCAAAACGACACAATGCCCCTTTAAGGAAATATGTCTTCAGTAAGTTTATTCAGACCCCAGCAGAAGAGAAAACCGTTCCATACTGTTTCAATAAAACATACTGGGATGGCTGAATATTTAAAATGCATAATATTGAAAAGTGCTGATTTTGATATTTTTATTATCTAGAAATAATTTACATTTAAACAGCAATTTTATTAGACACTGGTTAACGTCACTTGCAAGTAGATTCATATCA
The DNA here is from genome assembly GCA_963678695.2 of Diplodus puntazzo. NCBI lineage: Eukaryota > Metazoa > Chordata > Actinopteri > Spariformes > Sparidae > Diplodus > Diplodus puntazzo. The sequence goes on along the minus strand of OZ023155.1, from coordinate 17,489,334 downwards.
TCAAGTAAATATCCGTCTTTGACCAAACAAAAACAAACAGCTGTGGTGAAACACTTTAAGCCCGGAAGAAGAAGCCAGCTGACTCTTTTTATCCGTCTTTAAACGACGAGTCTGTCGCTCTGACGCAGCTTTCCCAGCAGTGTAACTTACTGTATGTGACATATTAAAGATGCCTGAAGTCCTGTAAGGCTATGGCCTGTTTTAACACTTAAACTCTCATCTGAAACAGATGGTGTTTTAAGCTTCACAGCCATCTACTGTGTCAAACTAAATCAGAGCCACAGTTACCCGCAAATGTATTGCTCAGCGTCCAGCTTTAATTGCCATGTTGCATTACCCTGGATATTCTAAGAGGAGATATTTGAGCTGGAAATATATTTCTTTATTTTAAGAGGAACAAAAGTGATTTTGAGTTATGTTAAAATAAGCAAAACTGACTGTGACTGAAATGTGAATCTGCAGGAGCATAAACACACCGGTGTAAATCCATTTCAGCCATCGTTAGCTCGTGATCTAAGCCAAACAGGATGCTGTCAATCAAACCTGATGTGATACCCCAGAGAATGGTGACATCCGTCTGGTCATTTACATTTAAGCTGGTGAGTTAAATCGTCTTTTTTTTTTTTTTTTACTTTTCCTGTTGGCAAGAATGAGCTGTAGATTTAACTCCCTTACAAATTGTTCCCATCTGTGAAGTGAGAAATTGAGAATGAAGAGTAATCAGTATGCCTGAGCATTGTGTTTGTTATCATGTGCTATGAAACCAAGTTTGTGTGAGAATCGGCCACCTGACGGATTCATACTCCAAACAAACTGGGGTAGCATTTTTATTCAGAAAGTTGGGGCGTCCACCCTGAACACAAAGATAAAAAATGAAACGCACAGTCTCTCAAGAGGTCTTTCTTTCAACAAAATGCTGACTGGCAAACTCATTAACATAATCAGTAATGTTAGATGATTAGCTTCCTTTGTAAGTTATTGCTGAATAGCCAACTTTATCATTAAAAGTTGTTTGCTCCCTGGACATTTTGATCCCACGTGTGTTCCATGAAGGCATGCCCCGCACTCTGCCTCTCTGTGGCTAAGCTAACCAACACCAATCAAACCTTTGAAGGCAATAAACACTAGCTAATCAGAGGCAGAGCAGGGCAGATCTTCGTGCTAAGGGAATAAAAATCAAGTTTAGCTCCGAGTTTAGAAGAATCAGCATCAGATTTCACCACTTTCATCCCAGCAACACAAACCTTTGGTTTTCCTCTACTCTCAGGACGGCGCTACCTTCTTGTTCTGTCATATAAAGACCAAAGACAGACCAGACATCAGAGTGAATATTGCAAATTGAGTTATGAAGTGGTGTCATGAGACATATTGTATTGATAATGATGATCAATTGTGAATGTTTTAAACTAGAATTCTTACGTGGGGCTCCTTTAATGCCCGAGGCTCATGCAGCAGGATCACTTCGCTCGGGTGTCGCTGTTTGCTGGATAATGAACGGCATGCGGTGCCGAAAAAAGCATTAGTACCCCACAGCAAGTATAATGATGCATCAGACCAAGTTTATCCCTCATGGTATCAGTTTTAATACCTAATCTCAGGGTTAACGCAGATACCGAGTACCAACACTTCTATGAGAAAATGTGGTATACATATCACAATAGCTGGGGCAGGAATGGCTTGTAATATGCATCATATAGTTTAACTCTGGATTCTTAATTGCCAGCAGATGTGAACACGAGAAAATAGTTGCCTGTCTTCACGTGTTAATTCAGTGGAAGGATGACAGCCTGATAACACTTTATTCTGCTTCCTTCCCTGCTTTTTTTTATAATTATATATTTGACAGTTACGACAATGTAGTATCATTAACAATATGAATGCTGTAGCCTTTAATTTTGTCAGGATGAAAAAAATCCTGATGCTGTGGCAGCTTCTCATTCTGTTGTACTTATTCTAGAGGTTTCAATCCCACGACAGATTTACATTCAATGCTCAAAATCTAAAAGTGAATGGGCGACTTATTATGAGTCTGTTGTGTCTAAGGAGATTACCTTCACAACTGTTCATCAGGCTTGCTCTCGGCTATGCAGTAAGAATAGAATACATAGCCTGAAATCGACACAATGTTATTATGTATTACTTTAGAAGAGCAAAGAGTCTTTTTCCAGAAAAGATTTATGATGAGTGAGAGGAATGACTACATCATGGATCATAAGCAGAGATGTGTGTGTGTTTGTGCAGCGGTATTCTGTAGTTGGTTTGTCTGGCTCTTTATTGGAGTGTTGTTGTAATCTCTCCAGAGCAGGCCAGGTGTAAATGTCAGGTGTCAAGTAGGCCGCAATGCAAGTTGCAAAAGAGAATCCTTATTAATCTGGCACGTCAACGGCCAGAGATAATTGCGTAATATTAGTCGCATTCAGATTCAGAGGAAAACGTTTAATTAATGTTATGGTTCAAAACTAATGGGCTGGAATCTTATTAGTGGTTTGAGACAAGCAGCGAGAGAGCAGAGAGAGACCGAAGAATAATTAACAGAGTCTGAAACAAAGGTATGTACATTCACAGTTTCACTCTGAGACACACTGTTGGGAAGCATGCCACTTAGATTTACACACTGGTGGGACAAGACTGTGGGGCCATGAACGGGGAAATATTGCTCTGTTCTACTTAGCTGCGCGCATATTTACAGCCGAGGAGGAATGTGATAGAAGATCACATCAGAATGATAAGTGAATAAGAAAAGTCAGACAAGGAGGACGCCGACACAAAGACGCAATGTGTCACGGAGAGGGACGGAGATGGGTTTGTGTGTGGTGAGCCGAGCTAGACAAATAAATTCTTCAGTGTTTCAGAAAACTGTCACAACGATTTCTCTCACGGCGAACCGTGTGAGATGAGAGAATCCCAAAACACAACGCCTTTTTTTCTCAGATTAATGCTTCACGCCGGAAAATATGCGCAGAGTTGGCTGTCCATGATTTGCAAATATAACTAACGCTTTTTTATTGCTGTTGAAGTGCAACAGATCCTACATGTACCTGTTGTTTGTTTGTGTCACAGAAAATATACATGGTTATATTCATACCGGAAGTTGACAGGCTTGTATTGGAAGTTGTTAGACATTAACGGTGTGGATCGCTTCAAATATGTCTTCGCAAACATTCGCACACAATATTCAGATTTTTTTGCCCTGAGTCCGAAAAAGCAACCATTTTGACTGCGTTGTTTACACGCTGAATGAAAATGACTGTTTCACAAATAATTTCCTTTACATGCATACTCTGTTTAACATATAAAAAACCTGTTGCCATAGAAATCTTTCATTAAGTTTAAAAGTAGGTGTGTTTCCCCTTCCAGCCAGAAATGTGGCTTTTTCGCAGAGTCTGTATGCCGTAAACAGGCAAAAGGCCGTGTGTTGCAAACTGCTGTACAAACTCCAACTGAGGGGCAAATTCTGAATGCGCTGTATACACGTCCAGAGAATGTTCCAGGAATAATGCTGGAATATCCCACGTTATAATCGGAAAATACTACTTTCCTTATTAGGAATATGCCAACAGAATATGCTGTTTACGTGGCCTGCATCAGATTCTGAATACAACCCTTGTTCCTTTGTGTCCTGCATGTACAATCACAGCAACTGATTTATGTGGTTGTCTTTGACCATGCAAAGTTTAGAGAATGTGTTCCCAGGTTCTCTGTCTTGAGTTTAGATTTGTCAATTTGTATGATTTGTGATCGGTTTGTCCATCAAGGTGAGGGGCGTTACAACCTCTGCCGGCGCTCGATCCTGTGCCGATGCTGAGGTGCCGTCCATTTCACTTCCCTGCTGCTACCCTGAGGTCTTTTTTTTTTTGTAGAGGCACCTGGTCCAGGTACTGTTTAAGATGATGCAATATGCTCTCTGCAGAGTAGCTGCTTTGCCATCAGTGTTTTGATGTGAGACACACACCACGAGACCACATGTCTCTAGATCTTCCGAAATCCGATGAGTGAACATTTTTGTTTTGGTGTACTCACTTTTTTAGTTAAACTACACACACTCAGATATGTGTATGTGCGCACTAGGAGCAGGAGTATTTGTTTGATTTAAGTAGCACCCTTAAGTCCTTTTGGTCCTTTCTGGTTCGCTTCCTTTTTTTTTAATTATTTGTAAATCTAACCTTTACCTTGACCAATCCAACAAAGGAAGAACTTTATTTTAACAAATCCATCAGGTTTTTATATTGCTTCCCCTAGAGAGCTGGGTCGTAACAATACAGCATATTATGTCCTTTCATTTGCAGGACTTGTTGGTCAACGTAAAAACTGGACGTCCTTGAAACTGAAGCTGTTTTGCCTGAAAACCTTTCTGACCATTTTTAAAACATTTTTGAGACTGTCCTTCACTTCAGCTCATCCATTTTTTTATTCTGCCACATGATGAGGAAAAGTATTACAACAAAAAATACAAGTTTTCTGTTCATATCTGTTAATTTTCTGATGATTTACATCCCTACCCTAAAACTGATCACTGGAAAGACAAACACAATCCAACATTAAATGTATGTGTGTGTGTCTGTGTGCTGTGTTTCTTTGTGTATTATAGTTGGTTTTAAACTCCCCTGTGCTCTTACATAACTCTTCACAGCAGCTGCTCATGCCAAAGACAGCACCCTAATTGTTCTCTGCATGCGCTTTGCTTCTGCCTCTCCTTCTTCTTGACCCTGTGTGCCATCACGTCTGGGTTTTTTGCTTTTTACTTTTGCCTCGCAATTATTGATAAGCAGCTGAGAACAAGGCACAACAGACAGCCAGAGACGACGGAGGAGATCTTGGAATATCTGGATGAGGTTGCATCAAGAAAGTAGCCTACCGCTGTACCAGCAGTGTGGGCTGAAAATGTTACTGGCAGATATAGGGGGCTGGTTGAGAAAGACAGAAATAGATAATTGGAGATAGAGGCAGAGAGGAAGAGAGGGAGGCTGTCTAGATTTTGAGCGAATATCTATGTTATGCCTCTGAGTTGTGAGTACTTTTGAAGAGGGAGCAGAAGAGAGAAAGAGACATACACTATGCCTTTTAATCAGTGAACTCATCAAAGCAACATTGGTCTCCTGGTACTGTACATGGAGACAGTAAAGAGTAAAAACAGAGGAAAGAAACATGTTAGATCTGCTTTTTTTTAAAAATATATATACTGATTTATGTTTAAATATCTGGAGAAAATGTTCTCTTGGTAAAATGCAGATCACTATAACAGCACATTTGAATATCTCTACTCAACTAAATATAATCTCTTCCGGTCTGAACAGGCTGACGTCTCGATAAGCAACAGAAGGATGTGTAGAATTAACATTCATGACAGATTTACTTGAGCATCATCTCGAGCGTGATGCAAACAACAAGACAATGTTGAATCTTCACGTTCTGTCCACACTTTGCAAATAATGAGACATCTGTGCGCTGTCAAAGCACGTGTAAATGATGCTCATGTGATTGTTACCTCTATGGCTATTTTTATTTATCCCTGAATTTGGCTTTGCCAGTTCTCTCTATGCTTCTTGCCTCCTGCTGGTTTCCACATAAAAGAAAAAGACCAAATACAAACAGCACAAAGACAAAAAGATATAAATATCATAAACTTGCGCTCGTCTTACAAGGTTTGGATTTCTATTGATTGCACTGGCTTTAAATCTGGAAAACTAAATGCCTCTTATGTATATATTCTCTTATGAGTGTCCGTGTTCCATCAAAGCCATTATGTCTCTAAAGCCCCTGCAGGGCTGAGGCTGCACAAACCACCTCTTTTCCTTCATCAGCCACAATGTTGTAATGCATGCAGAGGCCCATCCAGATTTCCATCCATCTTGACAGTCACAGTGACAAACGCAAGACACGCAGAGGCAGGCAGGTAGAAAAACATAAAGTGAGGTTTAATGTAAAATTTGAAGTCAAACATCAAATATGCGGGCGACGAAAAGAATCCAAGAAAACAAAAGAGCAACACAAAAATGGAGGACAAACCATAAAGCCACGGGGAACAAATCAGAAAAAGAAGGACACACAAGGACTAGGGCCCTGACACAGAAGCGCAGGAGATGCACGCGAACCGACGAAGAGCATAGAAAGACGGATGACACATGAGGATAAAATCTACAAAATAAAACAGGAAATGACCAAACCCAAAAATCCAAACCACTACACACATTGGACGATGCTGTACCTCATGATGTACGTCCAGTGCTGACAGTCAGTGACATTGCAGGAGCACACTCACCACACTGCCGGCTCTGGCACGCTCCCAACAAATTCCCATGTTTCAGTTTTATTGCAAGCTTTCACTCATTGAGGTCTGAGGACACTCAGCGTGTATGTACTTTAAAAGGTATTTCAGAGTGCACAGTAAATGACTGACAAGCAGTCCCCATGGATGAACCTTCATCATCAAACTGTCTTACAGCTGTCTGGATAAATGTACCACTCGCTGGGCTGTCAAAGGTCTTTGCTACTTCAGGTTCAGCTGTTCTGGGTACAATGTCAAAATCTTGTGTTAGACACCAGAATCAGTTTCTCTTAAAACTGGGGCGAGGTACCGGTCTTGCAGTTTCCAGAATTTGCTTGATTATCTGCCGAATCAAGTTACCAAGTTACCATATCAATACCAACTTTCCAGTTTCGGTGATGGGTTGCAAAGACGTGACCAACACTGCCAGTTGACTGTTGGAGCGCTACAAGCACCATAGCTTGGTGTTGAAGACACTTCTTTTCTGGCCCCTCTGCCACTCGGACACCCATCCTGCTTGTCTGACAGCTGAATGAACAGTAAGGCGTCTTGGATCAGGGCGCGCTTCTTACGGGCCATCTGATTGGCATTCAGTGTTGACCTCTGAGCTACTGGTGGAACAAAACCTGCCAGAAAAACCTGCTGTCAGTAACTAAAATTGGTGATTATTTTGAGAGATATGTGGGAGAGGTTAGATTTTAGAAATTTTTGGGACTCCTGTCTCAACCCACGGTGGCCTTGTGTGACTCTGAAAATCTCTCAGGATGAGTAAGGCAGAGGGCTATTTGTGGTTTGTACTCCTGCCCAGAATGATTGCTTAAAAGAGGGAGCAGTGTCGCTTCAAGAGTGAGGGTGCAACTTGGCTCCCTGCATATTATTGAGCAGAACACAAAAATTAATAGTTTAAGTGGTGGATTGATTGCTGGCTGTACGGCTGTACAGGAGGGATGGATGGATGGATGAATGGAAAAACAATCGCCAGAATAAATATTAGCCAAGCACATTTCTGCAAAGGCTTTCTATGTCTCTCTTGTCACAACAATGTGCTTGTGCTCTGGTTACATTACCTGTTTTGGCTGCATCAAACACAGCTGGAAAAGACTCCCTTAAAACACCCAGTTCTGTCTCCACAAACACAGCTGGAGAAGGCCTGACTTCCATTTAAGATGTCTGATTTGGTCAGAACAAACACGGCTGGAAATAGCTCCGAGTTATCTTTAAAAATACCAAGTGATATCACGTTTACAAATGCAGACTTCAACTCTGGTCATCTGTTTGGCAGCCTTATTGCCTGCAGCTCGTCTAATAATGGGGTAATGTACAAGTAATGTGAATGGGATATGTCAGGTTTTGTAGAAATGTCAATATAGTAGACATCGCCTATGCCACATACAAACTTGGAAGTATCTGCAGCTTGGAGAAACGCTAACCCCAACATTTTATCCTCTATGGATGGATGACGGATGGATGGATGAAAAAGAGTGGAAAATAAGAATAGGAAATAATACAGATTTAAGACATGTACAACACACCTCTACTGAGAGAGGCGAACAGGATATTATAAGAACAGATATCAGCAGTCTAGCCAGGAACAGATGGTGAGACAGAGCTACGCACAGACAGGATCTTCCTGCCAATACAGGACTGACAGAGAATAGTGTCAGCTCGCACATCCACAGACACATACAAACACAGACTTTGACGTGTAAGTCTTGATGAGGGAGCGTCAATGATCTCAAAGGCCGCATCGCTGTCACTCTCGCACCCCCAACCCCTCATTTCTTCCCTCTTCCTTGTTCGGTTTCCTCTCCTTTTCAATGCTCTGCTGCTTTACCAACCCTCATTTTCTTCCACTTACTCTCTCCATCCATCCTCCAGTTTTCTTTATTGTATCACTTTGAAATGTTATGGTAATGCATTTGAATTCTAACAAACCCCGATGCCCGACTGATACACTGCACTTCCATTCGATCCAGTTTTGGATTCCTGTTCCCGGCACAAACATTTACGTCCGACTGGTAAATTATTCATTACAGGTAGTAGAGAGGCAATATAATTAAATAAGCTGATGCAAAGAAGCTCTCAGGGACTATTAAATGTAGCACAAATGTTGAGTTCACAGTTAATTAAGTTTCTACTTTGTTTGATGGACATCAGACATCCTAACCTAAGCATTGGCCAAGGGTAGAGCTAGGTGTTTGTCTCCAGATAGCATGTGGAGTCCAGGAAGCTTCCTCGAGGCCTGTCCCGCTCAGGACGTGCGGACCCTGTGGGGAGGCCTGTTGTGTTTACCTGCTGCAGCCCACCTTGATGGCCTCCCAACAAATTCCAATGGTTAGATTGTTTTTGCAAGCTTTCACTTGTTGCGTTCTGAGGACACTCAGCAAATATTTGGTTTTAAAAGATATTTCAGGGCGCACAGTAAATAATTGACAAGTACTCTCCAAAGATGAAACTTCGACATCAACCTCCCTTACACCTGTCTGGATATTTGTGCCTCCGGCATGTTGAAGGCCTTTGCTTCTTCAGGTTCAGCTTTTCTGGGTACAATGTCAATTTTTTTTTGTCTCACATTATTCACCAGAATCAGTTCCTGTGAAATCTGGGGTGAGGTACTGGTCATGCAGATGCCGGAACTTGCTTTATTAGCTGCAGAATCAAGTTATCGAGAGAGTCAGACCGAGTCACGTCATCACCTAAATCACTCCCCATTATGTGCTGTTTGTTGTGGCCTCAGGCTTACAGGGGTCAGTAACTTCTCAGTCATTGCACTTTCAGACTAATGTATTAAATATACAGTATATTTGTCACTCATGGGTTGTAATTATCGGTTACTCTATTGCCTATTTTTTGATGAATGGATTCGTTTTTTAGTTTGTAAAATGGGGGCTTGTGTAATTACTCAAATTTGAGAAGCTGGATAATTTGGAATCTGAGGATATTTGGCCTCAATGACTGATAACTGATGACGACCAAAATCAAATGTCATCTTAGTTCATTACGACCAAGTTCATTTTTTTTCCCATGCCAATAATTATTCTGTCTGACTGCCACATTTTTCCAGGCATGGCGGCAGAAGGAAAAGCTTGAAAGTTTACAGGGAACCACTCTATATGCTGATGGTGCCATTGTTCTGTAGTTGTTGCAGTAATTGTGCAATCAACATGTACTTCATAATTCAATCGGCAATTGATCAAGCAACCTTGTTTCAACTCTCTGTTGCTAATATTTTGTCCCCCCTCCCTCCTCTTTGTCTTTCCTGCCTCATCCTTTCGTGAAACAGTCAGAAAAAAAACCCTCCTGCCCTGCTTTTCCACACAATAGCACTCTGTAGTGTCTGAGAATTTGAGCTTCCTCCCGCTGCCAACCCTCAGATGCCAGCTTCACTCTGCTCTGAGGCCTGGCGATCCTAAGTTCTGTTTTTTCCCCCAACTGCTGAAAGCAGCAGTCTGAGTTGCCGGATGAGGTGGCTTGCCTTGGATGGAGCCCCTAAGGACGATGTCTGCTGAAGCCTTCGGCGCCCGGTTACTGTGCGGCCGCTGCTTCCGTCTCAGGGCCGCTGAACAGCAGCTGAAGATTTGCTGCAGCGTTCTTCTCCTGAGGCACAGAGGGCATGGAGGTGACTCAGCCTCGCTCTTGAAGAACAGACTGGACCAGCTGTTGCAGAGGCAGTGAATTAATCGAAGACAATTCTAGAGAGGTTGCATTGAAACAGACTTTTCTCACTCTCAATTTCCCATCTGTTGCTTCAGTTTTTCTGGCACATATCCTTCATCATTTTACAGCACATTACTCTTTTCCATTGATATACGCTGTATTTGTGTATGACCCGTGTATTCCCTCGGTTGCCTTTATTGACTACAAATATGTATCCTCTCCCCCCCGTCTCTCATCAGTAGTCTGCTCACTCTCGGTGGGCAGCTCTTACTGTCTGTTGTCTGTGTGGCCAGCACTGTGAGATAGGGCTGTCTTTCTTACAGTGGATGCAGTGGATTTGTGTTTTTAGGGGACACAGAAAAGAAAGACAGGTTAAGTATAAATACACATGTAGAATATGAAGTGCTTTTTAAAAGCCTGGTAGGACCTGCACAACCTCCCCATACAAGCCATCCATATTTTCCATTATACTAAACACCCACCACCTGCTCGCTGCCACTGATGAATGTAATTGCCATATTCTTGTTATCAGCTATCTATACAGTGTTCCCTCCGCAGGGGAATGAGATGAGTGAAATATGAGTGTGTGTGTGTTGTTTACAGGTTAGCATAATGACGGGTCCCGTCGCTGTGTAAACGGTGGTTGCTCATGCGTACGCGCGCGTCGCTGGCTGCAATGATGTGTGACATCGTCTGCATCAATTTCTGTATCAAACGTCAAGCTGATGTTCTCCTGCTCCAGCCTCACTTCTACGCCCCTTCTCCTTCCATTTCCTCCGCCTCTGCTTTTTAATGGCTTGTTTGTATTTTCCCCGTATGTCTAAAGCCATCATACATTCAGAATGCTTAAATTATAGTGATGGAAAGTGGCCACGGTTGGAGAGGGGCGGGAGAGGGGGAGGATTGAGAGCTACGATGGCACTCCATTGAGGATTTTGGAGAGGAGAAAAAGGAGGAGGTTGTTTGGAGAGTAAGTGCGGATAGATTGAAGAAACACAGGAGTCAATATATCTGCATTCATCCAGGGTAGGAAAATACAGAAAACAAGCCCAAGGCTGGGCCAGCTGAGACCCTAAATATGCAATAGTTCCGCTGTCATGCACTGTCGAGCCCAGACATTCTTACCTCTCCCAGACAGACACAGTGGCGGGGGATAAAACCGCGTTAGAGGTCCGTCTGAAGCAGCACATGCAATCAACATGTGAATCAACATGTACTGATGTGTGACCATTCTCCCGACCGGGGTCTAACAGGGGGCTGACACTGCTCGGCTTCTGCATGAAGAAATGATTGCTTTGGGGTTCATGGGATTACTAAAGCTATACTTGATGCCCCGGTACAACGTATGCACGGTAATGCACTTTTTGGAAGTCCTCTCAGGCGTCTCTCTCCAAGGTGGCGTTCTTTGCCCCCATCTAGTCTGCTCATTTCACACCCATCATCCGACATGAGAAGGTGGGGTTTGTTTGTGAACATGTTGTGTTCTGTAATCTACAGTACATGGTGAAGCAGGCTGTGAGGGAAATTAAATTTGAGCACTAAATACAGAGGAAGACCAAGAGGCTACGACTATACCACCTGTGCAATATGCCCAAAATCACAGCATGATGGCTTTGCTCACCGAGGCACGAAAAGTAATTGTCGGATGTCGCGTCCATACTTTTAGAATGTCAAAAATATGGAAGTGCAGCACCAGCATGGAGCGATACTGACAGGAACAACAAGGATGCACTCACTCCGCGCAATCTGTACAGTGCCCAAGCATGTTTGACCCACAAAGTCAAGCACGGTACACTTTCTTGGCCCTGGCACGGTTGAGAAGAGGTCTGCTGCGGCACGGTACGGTTGCTCATGCACGAGCACAAGCAGGGGTTAGCCAAGTGGACACCAAGTATAATCATGCATACTGCACCGCCTTGCATAATCAAGAAATCCAGGAATGTGAGAGCAATGCAAATCAACACAAAATAGGCAACAAAAAAGTCAGTAAAGTCGTTAATTGCATTCCATCAAGTGGTTATTTAAACTCAAGACCCCAGGCCATACATGTTAATGTCACAGTGGCCCCAGAGGGAAAGTCATCAAAATTCATCCTCTTGGGAGCATGAGTGTACAAAATGTCGAGGCAATTCAGCCAGCGGTTGTTGAAATATTTCAAGGGCAAAGTGGTGGACCAGCTGTCATACTGACCGACCGACCGACATTACCGAGCTGCAAGTGTTGTTAAAAAATGCATGAGAGAGCTATTGAAAAAAGGACGGGGAGAGCATCAGATTTATGGAGAGCTACAGAGAACAGGACGTAAAGAGGGAAGTTCTGGGGCCGATTGGTGGGTTTTTCTGGTTGTTTACTTGGTCGGATGGACCGGTTGCTGGAGGTTATAGAGTAACAGAAGAGGAAACCAGACAGCTGGGTACAGGCCCAGTCAGTGTTTATTTATAAATAAATGCTTTGAATAATTTAGAGGAACCATCGAGAGACCACGTGGGCTACTCTCGAATTGGATAAGCAGTCGGATACAAATCCTGAATTTACTCTGCGGTTTATCATGTCCTCAAAAAAAGTGCACCTGAGGAAGTGAAGCTTTATTGGCTCTCAGGAAAAAAAAAAAATGCTCAGTCAATTTCCCTGACAGAAAGCTGATAGATATTATGAAGATTACCTCAGATAGCATCACCAGACTACAGTTTGCCCCCTATCTTCTTAAAAACTCTGCCAGAAAAAAAAAATCCCTCATGTTGTAATCTCCCTATACATGACTTCTCACCCCTGTCTCGCCTCGTTGTGTCTCTCTATCTACATATGCCACTGTATTTCCACGGTCTGCTCCTTGGTGATGTTTTCCTAGATGGCTGTGGCACCGGGGCCCAGAATCATAAAAACAATGGATCACAGGAGCACAAATCAGAGGCAGAAAATAAAAGGCAGCAAATAGCAGAAGAGAAGGAGTGAGCAACTGTGCGACAGAGAACCTGTGTGTGAGAGGAGCAGCAGATGTGTGCACTGCCTAATGTGTTAGATGGGAGGAAAGAGGCATATGGAAACACTATAGAGGATAAGCTGACGGATAGGCAAAAGGTGAAGAGGCAAAATGAGCTGCTGTTTGTTGTCTTTTCCTTTAGGCGCACAGCTAACAGTTGTGCGGAATACAGCATGAAGCTCTGTTGCAGAGCGACACAGATATTCTCCCGTCAGGCCACCTGACAAAAGAAAACACACGTAGAGTTAAAACAAAAAGCAATGTAACCGCGTCTAATTCGGTGTAGATAAATCCAGTCTCAGAGTTGGTGTTTTAATGCGACTCTCTTGGACGTAGCCTTTGTTTCGGGGGTGTCCACCCTTACCCCGAAAAAAACGGAGTTACAACTTGTTACATCATCCATCCAGATTCGCTTGATGAAAACCTTTGAATCACTTGTGTTTCATGTTCATGTTCATTTATCACATAGCTTGGCTTCAACACTCCCAGACACTTGAGACGGTGCCTTACTCGGCTCACAGCTGACTGTACATTAGTTAATAATGGAAAAGTGTTTCAACATGGGCTCGGTTACATCTGCTCTCTCTGCTGTGGATGGAAAGGATACAGTATAACCTTCACCAGTAGTTTGTCAGACTGAACGGACAGACACTTGGGCGACAAACATTGTCTGTCTTAAAGCCAAAGCACTACCAGAGGTCAGAAACTTCTCAGTGAACAAATCCTAAAGACATATGGGGCTTTTCCATATCCACGTGCTGCTACGGCCAAACTCGCTTTGACTCGTCCCCGCAGCCCGATCCCTCGGCAGGGATCTGCTTTTCCAAAACAACAGGGCTCTATGCTTGTCAGTCTTTAACTAATGATGGGCTTGCCTTGTGTAGTTGTCAACACAGTATCTGTAAATACTCTTCCTCCCCACAGCGTTGTCGAAGAAAAGCCGCCAGACAAAGTTCCACTAACTCTGTGTTAAACGAGTTTCGTTTACTATAAATTCCTCACAAAAGACGCTTTTATTGCGAAGCAGCAAAATTGGGAAATGTCGGGTTTCATCGACAATGAGTAGTAAGCAGATGTGTGACTACAGAGGGCACAGGGGAGAAGGCATTCAGTTAGAACTTACATTAGTACGGCGAGCTGAACACGCAGAGACTAATAAAATACGTCTATTGCACACAAAGGTTTTGCGATGGCAACTGAAAAACTGGTTTGAGGGAGAGACAGGGCGGTCGTCACGGGGTTGGTCGCAAGACGGCACCACAGCCAGCTTGGGTGGGGGGCATGTGGGGGGCGCTTTGGGCCCGCTCCGGAGAGATTCAACCCAGGCGTGACTCGGCTTAAATCTCTGCGGGTGAACTGGTAATGGAAAAACGTTGCGTGTCATTGGAGAAGCCCCGATATGGTTCTCGCTACTCAGTTTGTTCATTAACAGTCGCCGAAATTACAGTGCAGATAGTTAAATTTATGTTTTTTGCAAAGTAGCTTTATCATATCTAGTTATATGTTATTAGCATTAGCTTAGTTTGACAAGCCGGTCTGCATACAACTTAATAAGGTAAGTTGTTGCCATTTAAGGACGTGCAATAACAAAACAATACGATTTGTTCACATTCTCATTTTTGCCAAGACTTCTAGGTCATCTTTGTTTTCCCCCTCCCCTCACATCTTTCTCCGGCCTGTCTCCCCGTCCCGCTGTCTCTTCTCTTTATCCGCTTTCTCTTTATCTCTCGCTATCTCTCGCGGCTCTTTGCTGAGTCACCTTGCATGTCTGAGTAATTATACCCACCCACGGGCACACACATGCACACCAATGCAGACATAAACAAACGTATCATACAAGATATATTTATTCATAGTGATAGGCAAAATATTTAAATAAGTAAATGAAAATTGAATTACTGTCATGGAGAAACGTCTGAGTCTTTGATGTATGAGTGTGTGATATAACTTAGGAGGCGTTCAGACTGAAAGCAAACCTGCAGTCAAAACTTAGTAGGCTGTGTTGGCGAGATCATAAAATATGATCCATTGAGGTTTGAGGAGATACATGATTTTGAAGGCTCATTAGATGCCAAGGTTTGGATTGTGATTGTTTTCTGAAAAATAAAATCCACCCTGATTTTTTTTCAACAATCATAAAGTGTGTGGGGCCTAACTTCTTCAACAGTTCATCCTACATGTATTTTATAAGCCAATGCAGCACAGCACCAGAATTTGTCAGACAGGTTCAACTTTTTAGCTAGCACGCTGTGTCAGCATCAAGTCAACACAGTGGTCTTGTTAAAACATCATGGGGGTTGCTTTGTTTAAAGAAACAAACAACCTTTTCCCTCTTTTATCTACCCGATCACCATAATAAATGTTGGCAACATACATTTCTGCAAGCCACAGACATGTTAAAAGTCAAATTGATAACATATTTATGCAGGCACATCATTTTTTCAGCTTGTAGAAAGGTGCAGAATATTTTCCTTCAACATTATGATTGTGAGTCAATCATTGATTTCTCACCTACAAATGTTGAAAAACTGCAGTTCCTCCTCAAGAATATTCACTGTTTCTCACTTATAAATGTTAAAATGCACTCTCGCCTACTGTGGTCCCTGGTTGAAGAGCCCTGTTGCCTGTCAATCCATCACCATTCCCTCCCCCCCACAATATGAATGTCAGGTCATAAACAAGTGATGTGAGCTCGACATGACACGTATAGAAATGTCAACATGTCAACATGGTACGGTATTAGCATGGCAGAATAATGACATTATATACGTTTTACGCTCCAGTATCTTCAGTATCAGAGCCATTGTTTGTCTCAGTGGAGCAAATCTTGCGCCTGAACTGCACCCGGCAGTCCACAGACCCACAGCTCTGAAAAAACACAGGAAATCATAGTTAATATCCAGCAGCTTCATGCACTTAATGGCAAGGTGCATTAGGTTACCATTGTCCTGCCCCCGGGTGTTGCAAAGTAGAGCTCAGTTGGAAGAGCTTGACTTCTCTTATGAATTAGATATGACATATTAGAGAGTGCATTGAATTAATTATGACAAGGGATTTCCAGCTCGATTCCAATATTAAAACGGCCTACCTTTAATAATGACTAATTATTTACAGGGCGCCACAGGGCCATGATTTCACAGAACCAAATCCAGATGAGTTAGTCAGAATGAAACCCTCCTCTGCCTCTTTACCAGGATTAAATTTATAGAGATTTCCACACGGCATTATGTTATAGAGCCACTAAACCACTAAACATATATTTTCCACATTTTTCAAAGAGTAACTTTAACGTTGGAAATGTGCTCTTATTCCTCACAGTCTCTTAGTGTCATATATTCTGTATCAGCGTGGTTCAGAGGAGGCTTTAGAGTTTCCAACATTATAAAAAAAGGGAATATAATGCAGCAAATTAATTACCTAACAACATCAAAGAAAACCCATTTACAATCACTTACCTCCTTAGAAACAGGAGGGACTAAAGATCACTACAGTGGCAACCCACCCCCGCTATTCCTCTGCCATCAGTATGACACATCCAACATTTTAAAATTACACTTCTTCAACAAATGAGGTCAGTGTCGCTCGGCTCCCCACCTCCAGACAATGGGCCAATCGCCAACCCAGTCAATCAGGCTGCTGTCTGTCCGCACACACACACACAGGATGCACAGCGGTTATTCTCATTTTTTTTGTCCTGAAAAACATACTCCAATGTTTGTACTTTCAGCCATAATGAGTTCCTGGCTTCTAAGTGTGAAATCTATCATCATATTCAGCTCCCCACGACTGAAAGTAAATTGTAGTCTCTTGTAGTTTATGGTAGTGTAATGATTGAGAGAGACAAGAAAACAGCAGGTTTAAGTCATGGAGGCAAACAGAGCTGTGCTATTGCGACAATGCTGTGTTCGTGGATCTGTATGACAGCTCACAATGTGGCATTTTAAAATGACACACTATTTCCAGAAACAGTGCATGGTGAAGGCAAACACCACGCCGTACAAAATAGATGATGTTTGGCTCAGTTGCTACCATGAGTTACTGTTTAAAGATGGCTTTAGCCAAGAAATAATCACGTTTGCTCTGCCTGTTTATGGTGTTCTGTCCACACCATGCAGTACAGCTCTTTTTGATAAACTGTACTGCAATGCTATCACAGCTAGCTGTCACGATGGACGACACCTAAGCCCCCTTTCTCACATAATCATGGCACTCATAATGATTTGTGTTGATCTAAAGAGTTTTGTCGGTAACATCTGGAACACTGACAGAGACTGACAGACTTGGATCATCGACAGTGATGTAGAACTGTTAGCCAGCACTAACCAGGGTTACTGTGAGGACGCCTCTTGTAGCTGGGATAGTGGCTCCATCACCCCATTTCCACGTGGTATTAAAACACGATCTGTATCCGGATAAGGAAAATGCATGTTAATGGTCAGATCTGCCTGATCTCATTTGCAGGCAGTCTGGCTTGCACTGTGTTTGGACCTCAGGCAAGTGTAAACCCAATCCCTACAACATAATGGCATCTGTCGGCATCATAACACTGATACAGATATTTGTTTTTAGCCAAGTAAATAAAGGCTGTTGTGCAAATTCAGAGAGTGAGCAAGCGAGAAAGCTGAAAGAGACACGGCTCTAGTTACTGATTAAACGTTGATTTTGTGCCATGAAAGTGCCAAAAGTCCTTCAACAGAAGTGAGTGAAAAATCAAAGTGATACAGGTAGAAAATTAATGATGAACGCTGATCTGCTGTTAACATATATTTTATCTAGTCACAGAGTCTCCACACCAGTCCTGGAGCAGTCCAGAACTACCTGACAGAAATTCAGGATGAAGAGAGAAATAAATTAATATATTACTTTTGCTGAATTTGCAAGTAGGGGAATAATTACGAATTTGTTGCAGACAATGTTTCAAAAAGTTTATAAAGTTCCTCCTCACTCAACAACCCACATAACTCCATGATTTTTTTAAGTGAGTTTGGGGCTTATTTGCCGCTGCCTCCAGCTCCTCACGGAGGACAGAGATCAATTCCCAACAAGGATAACGAGAGCGCATTAAAATGTGTGTTACTGCAGGGAGTGTCAGTATATAGCTGTAATCCTGCTGTTTATTGTGGTTACTGTTTGTCAGCCCGAAATGTCTTTTTTGCAACAGCAGCAGCAGCAGCACACTGGAAGTGTTGATCACTGTGTCGCAAAGCAAAGTTCAACCCTATTCCCAGAAGCAACACCTCTTTCTTCCCACTGGAGTGTTCAGGCATTAACGTGGGCTGCAAAGTGCACAGAAAAAACATATAGCTGAGGCTGATGTTATTTAAGTGCCCCAGGTTGCAGCAACATTCAAAGACTGTATGTGATTTGTGCATTTGATTAGGTTTAGGGCTATTTTCTTCCGCTGGAGAAAAAGTTGATTTGGGATATGTTTACCTGTGTGAAACCTACTTCAAGCATTCAAGGTTCTGTAGCAAGCAGCCATCATGTTATTGTGCAGTGAAAAGTCACCATCATAAAAGTCCCAAGCTGAAACAAATTGAGCTTTGTGCATAGAAGTGAGCTGTGAAATTGCATTACCATGCAACTTTTCCCTCTCTCCATAGAAAACGATATTGAATCACATCACGCAAAGCCAAGTTTCTCTCTTTTACCAGACACGATTGCCTCATTACCTCATAGTAAAACAGACTTCATTCAAACTCAACATGAGTTAAATAAAACTCAACAACACAGTGTTTATATGTCTTTCCACCATCACCTCTGCCTCGCTCGAAAAAAAATCTTCAATTCACAAAGTAAGATGTGAAAATATTCTGGCTCTACATCTCCCATCACTCACCTACTGTGTCTTGTTGTCTCCGATGTCATAGTCTTGGTCACAGCTGCAGTAAATCACCTCTGTACTGAATCCCCTTTGTCAAAGTGACTTCCGTCAGTCTTTGAAGCTGTGTTTAGTTTCATACGAGGCTATCAAATCCAGTAGAGCTGGGCCCCTGTGATCCAAGTGCTCCACAGCTAACTGGGCCATTAGCTAATTAGCCAACTGTAGCTAGCTACAACCATGATAGCTACCAGAGAGCAGCAGTTGTTAGTTACACTGGTGATATGCTGCCCCTTTTGCTTTTTGAGCTACCTTCAAATAATGGCTATTCTTGCGACAAAGCACACCTTTAAAATTCACCCATCCACTCTTTCATCTATTTTCAATACCTGGTGGAATCTGTGCTAGAGTCTATCCCATCATGCACTGGACAAAAGGCAGTAAGACATCTTGGACTTTCAGAACTCCTGGATTTGCAATTTGCACTGGTTCCAACTCTCCAAGTGAGATCAGCAGGTAGTGCTTTCTCTTTCATTTCAATCATAACCGGATAAAAGATAATGGTATGGCTATGTGCAGACACAGGTGGGTGAGATTTCCAAATTGAATAGTGGCAATAATAGTAATAGCATATGGAAGAAAATGCGCTCGAGCGGAACAGGAAAATACCTCTGAGCCGTTCAACTCATAATACTGATGAATCACACAATGAATGACTCTCATTCTGTCTCGTTTGAATAATGACATCTGATCAGCTGTATTACCTGTCGGCCTGCACAGTCTTAGATGGCAGCTCATTGAGGTTTTTCACAGTGAAGGATCGAGGGGGTCTTGTCTGTTGAGTGTGGAGTGTATCCCTCACAGATGATAATATTTATCAACAACAGGAAGTCAATTATTCAAATCTAGCTGTGCGCTGGAAACATATCTGTTAGTTGCAAAGGAAAACCTTGAGCGGACGTATTACTGATGGTTGGTTGGACAAATTACATGCTGTCGACCTGATTAATTAGAGGTAACCACCCTGGTGACCGATTTTACTGCAGTGTTCAATTAATTATGTCCCTGTAAAAGCATCTGGAGATTTAAATGAATATGTGCTTCAGTGGACAAGGTTAAAAGAAAAAAAAAACAGATACTTAAAGGTGCACTTTGTAGTTTTGGGGAATAGAATTTAATCAAACGATTGACTGATTTTTATGTATAAACACACTCAATTCAAATTCTCTTTGAATTCATGACTTAATAAACTGAATAAACAAACTGATCTGACTGTTTTGGCTGTTTTGCCTTTTTTGTGGCGGACCCTGCCACCTTTCAAGCTTCAAACCGCAGAGATAAAATGGCACGGCACCTAGCGTCATTCTTCCGAGCACTTTGCCTTTTTTGTGCGTCCACTCAGAATATTTTGAGTTGAAAACGTCTCTGTCCCTCTTCTTCTTTTTCCTGGCCTTGTCGAAAATGTTCACGGTATTTTTGCCTCCTATGGATCACGTCATGCAACAACATCCTCCTCGCTCTGATGTCCCGATGTCAAATAAAAAACAAAACTCATAGTAAACCGCCAAGGGGCAGCGTCGATCATACAGTGGCCGTTTCAAGACATTGTTGTCATAGAGACAAGACACCCGTGCATTACTTTTCTGCATAAGAAAATGCGTTGTGGACATGAGCCATAAACAACTTCTGTAGAAAGATAATTCAGTGTGAAATTTTATCCCCAGGTTTAAATACTGAAACTTTGGGTTGGCGTCCGACCAGAGCTGCCAACCCAAAGCGCCAGTGTCTGAGGATGAGATGCGACAACAGAGCTATCTTTCTCTAGGAAGTTGCGTTTTATTGCATTCAGTCATCAAAATTGATGGTCGCAGCTTGAAATGAGAATCCTCCTCCGTTCTGAAATGAAGCACCAACCATTTCAGATATATTATTAAAAATCTTTCATGGTTCTGTCGCCATTATCATTGTAAACTGTGCTTGGTGAACAATCAGTCAAGACATAATAGACCGCTGTTGAGAGATCGCCTCGGTGACTTGCAGAAACACTGTTAATGTGAAAAAAACAGGAGCGGGTACAATAAGCAAATTTACAAGAAAAGTTTAAGATCTTGGAAACGGTACCTACAGTGTGATAGTGTGGGTGTATGATAAAAAAAACACTTAGTACAAATGCCTTTGGCCACAGCTACTTAAAAGTCTGGGCCATTCGACATAATACAGCTCTGACGGATTAAACATAATTCAGTATCACCTCTAGTCTTTAAGGGCACCCTCCAACTCGGCATCAAGCAAACGTGATATTCATCCTTATTTAGAGCAAAAATAGAAAACAGCACTAAGTCACACTTATGTCACTTAAACTGTTCAAGCCTCTTTGGGGATTAGACGAGATTAAATAACTCAATAAGGCTCTCACATTCACAGGGCATGTCTCAGGCAACAAGAACCCAGCATACCACTAACAAGAGTGATGAAAGCCACATGGCTGGGAGGAATGAAGGAAAGCGGGCAAGATGGGTTGACTGAGGGCATGAAAAAGGCATCTTCACGGATATTAGATTTGCAAACATGAAGCCAGTGCACTCCATCTGATGTCTTGTGTAGCCTGTGAAGTCTCCAAGACTGTTAACAGTTGCAGTACACCATCCTGGACTGGAAACACCTACTGCTTTCTAAAAATACACAAGGTTGGCTGCAGCGCTAAGGCATATCTCGCCCTGAACCCTTTCAGATCTTCAAAAAGGGTTGCTTTTTGAAAACATGGCAAAGCATTCATAAGTTTTTAGTGGATTTAATGAAACTCTCTGTGCAGAAGCTGAGTGCCTACAGAGATACCTGGCGCGCGTTTCTGACAAAAAAGAAAATGTGCAGAGGGTGAGCGTTGATATCAAAGGTTATGTATTGCAGTCGTGAGCACCATCCATCATTAAAGCTTTCCAACACAAAACGCTATACCTCTCCCCAGCACTGATAAGTATCTTGTATCTTGTATTTCTGTTGCAGCACCAAAACCAACCATTTCAATTTCAAGTCAAGAACATCTCTTGCTGTGCGACAACAGAGAAATGGCCTGACTGACCACAGAGCTGAAAAAGGTTCCATCTTACAATCACAGCAAACAAAGGCAACATGGCCTCAGGTTCACGTCTGTGAATGTTTAGAAAGAACAAAATACACAGAACACTATTTTAACTTGTGTGGCTCAGATATTCCTCATTTTAAGGGAATGTCACCCAGTTATTTTGATGATTCCCCCAACTTCCATTTAGTGACACCATCAGGTCAAATCCCCCCTCCCTCAGCCATCCCCTCGGTCCACGGCATGGAAACTAATGAATATGCTTTCTATTATAGTTCCTGTGGACAGTCAGTCATCCATGGACGAGTACCTCTAATGTTTTAGGTGACCTGTAGCACTACCATCAAAACAAAATCACTTCCATTTTTTGACAAATGTCAAATTCTCATGGGCAAATTGCTCTAAAATTCACTGAGCACATTTTATACTCCTGACAGGACCAATCCTTTTCGTCTCAGTGGAACCATGGACTTTCCTCTAGTGTCACTCTAAGGACAAACTTCACATTGTCAGACACATAAGTGGTAAAACTTTTAAGAATGACGCAATGGTCAGAATGTTATTCATATGATCAACACAGTATTGTGAGGTCTATAGGGGATGTTAACATGGTTTTAGACTTTAGTTATCGACTTGTTGCACTTTTGTTTTAGCCTATTAAGTGTCTTCTTCTATTTCTAATGCCCTCAATGTTGATCCTTTCTTCTTCTTTGAGTGTTTTTCCTCGTCCAAATCTGTCTGTTATATTTTGTAGTTCTTCCTTCATGTGTCATTTTTCGCTTCCTGTCCGTTCCCTCTTTGTCATTTTGTCTGTTTTCGTCAGGTGTGTCGTGGGTTCTGTACCCCGTTCCTCTTTCCTCATGCTCTAGATTTCTTCCCCATGGCTTCATGGTTTGGCCTTGGTTTTTTTCATACCGCCTTAGTTTCCTGCACTCTACTTGTTGTCTGTTTTGTCACCTCATTTCAAATAAACCTTTATAGTGCTAGGCAATATGTCAATATCCTATTGTTATATCATTATTGTGATATGAGACTATATTAGATTTTGGATATATAACAGAAGTGTTATCTTTTTTTGCCGCATTACACTAAAGTGGTATCATTTTCTGAGCTTATCAGACTGGTTATCTACCTTTACCCACTTAGTCATCATATCCGAATTACTGATGATTATTTATCAACAATTTCAGTCTGATCATATTTTGTATAAGTACCAACAGTCATCATGTCAAAAATATTGTAACATTTGTTTGCTGCCCAGTCTTCGCATTTATGAAGTGCTTTTGCAGAGATTTCACAACAACGAGACATATATTATGTATTGTGACATAGCCTGAAAATATTGAGATATTATTTTAAAGCCATATCGTCCCAGCCCTAAACCTTTGTGCCTCCACCTCTGGAGTGACCTTGGGTTTTGTTGTTCAGTTTCCACAGCCCTTTCAGATTATTTTAAGCTTCTTCCATCCATATCTCCGATGACTGCACATTCTCAGTGAAATGCAATGTCTGCTGAGTAAACATCTGCCCCAACGTGTTGTCACATTACTAAGTCATGCGAGCGAGCACTCTTTAGTCTCTTGGGGCACAAGTAGTTAAACCTTGGCAGCGTGTTTGTGCTGGCTTTTATGTAAAAGAATGCACAATGTGGGTTTGATATCTGTTCAATAGAAATTACTGCTGACAGTTAAAAGCCTGGATTTGGCACTTTAAGCACCATGTTCCGAGGGGATGTGTCAAAGTGTTGCCTTGTCTGAACACAGATGACATTTGAGGTCTTTATTGATTGTTGTTGTGATGAGGCAGCATATCATTAGTTATTCCTTTCTTCATATTCTACATTTTTGGGCTGTCTTCTGTCTCCAGTTTCATACCTTTTCATCTATTTCCTTGCGACGTTTGATGAATTGCTTTGAGCACCTGTCCTACATGACACATGGCCTTTACCTTGTCGAGACATTTACCACTGAAACACTGAATGAGTCATTCTTTCCCCTCACCAAACTGTAAATGTGGGTTAAAGCTTTTGCTACAAACAAGCATGAAAGAGCACAAGATTGTCCTTAACCAGCATGAAGTTTAATGTTCAAATTAATGGAGTGTTCCACATTGTCATGGATGCAATTAGAAATATTGTTTCTTGCATAGTAATTAAGATTCCTAAATGCCTAGTAGTGCTTGCTTTCACTGTGGAATCAAAAGCGACCACTTAATATTCCCAAGGTTTTTGTTTTTAAATTGCGTTTAGATTGCACCAAGTCTCACAGTTAAGATGAAGAAATAATTAATAATTGAAACCGACAAGGCACTCTCACGCCTAAATGTTTTTGTCCTCATCTGGGTTCATCTATCACAAGCAACAACACATTCTCTTAAATGCCTGCTGGCAGGCCTCCAAGTGGCTTTTAACCAGAGAAAATCTCCGTGCAGGGGAATGCAATATAAATGCAAAAGCCAATATGAAATGCCAATAGGTGAGTCAACCATAAAAAAGGTTGTCTGTCTCTGGTGTCTATTAAAAGACAACTCATAGACCTTTGCCACAGAAATAATCTTCTCTACTTTGAAGATTAATTCCTAAGAGTTTGTTGATTTGTGTGGGATCCAAGTACTGAGCCGACTTTATACCCGTCTATGATTAGGAATCGTTTTGTATTTCAGGGTAAAAATCTAATTATCCCAATATGTTGTGGTTCAAACATGTGGATCGGTGTTCGAGCTCTTGACGGGAGAAAACAAATGAGCTGTTGTTATTAGCTCCATTACTGGACAAAACACCAATTAACACCAGCTATACTGATGTGCCACTTCCACCGGCAGACTGGCAGTGAAAATATGTTTTTCATAGAATGTTCCCACAAACCTGCAACATTAACCCGTTTCATGAAAATAACAAACAACCCGGCTGGCATAAGGATTCACTCACTGCGTCAGTGCATTGATTAAAAATCATGTTGACTCACCTGCATTAATCTGCTCAAGAAATATAATGAATGGCTTTCAATTCAACAACAGTTACTATTAAAAAGCATGAATGAATCTATATTCCAGTCTTAAAGGAGCACTCCAACAAATTGTTACCTTTAAGCCTGCAACAACAGTTGTGTAATGTCTTCTGAGGCTCTGGAGAGTCTAACAGGGCTTAAAGACTATTGATTTTTAAGGAAAACCCTTTGTTGCAAACTAAACGTGGAGTTTGGAAGATTTCAGTCATAGTTAAGAAGAGGTATCTATTTATTTAGGTCACGTACTGTACCATACAATGTACTATATAGTGAAACTGTACTCCGCACTTCAGAGATCCTGAGGGAGTAGGTGGACCAACTCCAGATCTTAGCCAGTGCCTCGGTCAAGAGCCCTGACTGGAGAATCAACCTAATGTATGTGTTTTTGATATATACACGGGGGTTACATGCAAACTCCACACAGAAAGGCCCTTCACCAGCAGGATTTGAACCCAGGGAACAGTGCCAGCCACTCATCACAACTGTAGGAAAGGCTACAGGAAATCTTGCATCTGTTGCTTTTCAACCACTACATATCTTTTCTTAATCGGCCGTTCTTAAGTTTTTTAAAGGTATTTTATATCTTTAGACTGTTGATGATAGAGAGATGACAGAAAACGAGGGCAGAGAGAGAGAGAGAGAAGGAGAATGAAATGCAACACAGGTTGCTGGTTGGACTTTAACCGGGGACATGTAGTTCATACCTTATACCCCTTTGGTAGATGTAATGATGTCTGACATTACATGAAGACAAATGGCAGGCAAAGTCAGAAACCGGGATTTGCTTGCATAAACTCTCATTTTACCATAAAAAAAAACACCCATGACCACTGCCGAGTCATTTGATCTGAGAATGAATGCTGATTGTACCCTTTACCACCGAAGACTAAAAAAACAAACATCAGTGGATGTTTCTTTGTCCAATGTGACAGAGGTTTATTTCAGCTGTTGATGCAGAGTGGGCCGAAGGAATTGCCAATTCAACGGCTACAGTATTCTTGTTCAGACAAATAACAAGGTCAGAAATGATCGAGAAGTTATCGACTTAATAGGCTTTGATACAAGATACTGTTGTTGAGTTGTGGGTCTACTTTGTGCCAAGTGGGGTTAAACACTCAGGGATAACACCAGTTTTTATAGCGCCTTTGGGAGTTTTGGTCCTCGTTCAACACAACATCTGTAACGGGAGATGCTCACTTGATAAAGCTCCTCATAGAGTTAACAACTCTATTTCAAAATAACACAAGAGACACTTCTTCTCGTGACCTGTGCAAACAGGGAAAACTGTCAGGGGCCTCCACATCCTTTTCAAGTCAGTTTTTTTTATTTATATAGCTCAGTATCACAAATCACAATGTGCCTCAGGGGGCTTTACAATCTGAACAGCATACTCTATCATTACACCCTTGAGTCTGATAAGAAAAACGACTCCAAAATACTCGTGAATGGGAGGAAAAATGTAAGAAACCTCAGGAACAGCAACATCTTTTCATCCTATTTTTAAGACGCTGTTGATGTCTAATAAGCATATCACAACAATGGCGTGATCCAGTTCCTGTCTCTGATTCTGACCTTGAGGCTGCGCCATCTCTAATCATTGGCATCATTAAACGTGCTGATGTGATGGGCGATGAGGGCGTCCTGTGTGCCCGTCGCATGGGTGCAAACTATAGAGCGTAGGGTGACAGTACAGCTCCTCAATGAGCAAGACTCTCTCTTGTCAAACAGATGTCTTGACTGATGATCTGACTGGTCCCGAGGCAGTTCAGAGTCCGACCCGCACGCTGTGACATCCACAAACACACACAGACTCGGCGCTCCCGATCGCTCTGTCTTCCGCACTGATGTCTCCAGCTCACTTCATCCAGGTGTATGCGTGTCTGTTTTTGTCTTCAAGCATGAGTGACTTTGTAGATCCTTCTGTATGCCCTTACTCAGCGAGTTGCAGGGGTCACTGAAAAGGTCGCTTCATTAGATCCAATAGTGGACTTGAAGTAACACGGGCATGGAGGAGCAGTGACAGAGCCACCCAGTCTGCCCCCACCGCCCCCCCAGAGAGACAGTCGGACAGAGGGGCTCAAGGAGGTTTGGTCCATATGGACTTCCCTGTCAAAGCCACTCAGCCGGGCAGTCCATCATAGCGCTGTGGGGCAGGGTTAACACTGTGCTCGAGTCTAAGTGCCGGTAATGAAGTCATAAAACGCTGCACACAGGGATCCAGAAGTGACGACACTGCCAGGAACAGCGACTGCCACGAACCAGCTGCTGAATACTGTAAGACCGAGGTGATAAGGCCTCATGTCTGCATCATGTCTACATGAGGTGGCTCAACCTGTCTGCTTTTTTTGGCAACATGTGCCAGCACATTCTCATTAAGCTGACGCATGTGGCAGATGAAATAGTCACGTTGAATCCTCATGTCGTTGCCAATATTATCAGCTTATGTTGCTCGTTGGCTTAACCAAATGCTTTAACAAGGTCTGACAACCTTTTCTGCTCTTCTCAAAATAGGTTGAATCCCCCTTGATGTGCACGTTTTTGTAATGTCCAGGTGGATGGATGGTGTTTGATATTTTTGTAATACATTTACAAAGTCACACTCTTTTTTTCTTCTACATCTGATGTAGATTTATTTAAAGATCCCACATTCCAATAAAGCTGCGTTTCCACAGAAGTACTTTGGGTGTCGCACCCTTTGAACCCTACAAAACCCTTGCTAACTGCGGCTTAACAGCAGATGTGCTTTGTTTCCACTGCAGGACAGTACTCTTAAATGTTGGTGGGGTTGTTGCTGGGCGAGCTTCCAGCAGACAACAGGGGAGACTGCTCTTAACTCTTAAAACGCTGTGACCTGTACTCTACATTACCGCCAGTACCGAGTGACAACAACTACTGATAACCTTTATCCCTCGACTCCGCTTGCACTCACCATCTTCCTTGCTCGACCACACACTCTCTACGCTCAGCACACCTGTGGTTGTTTACTCCAACAAAGAAACTAGCTGTGATTGAGAAAAGTCTGCAGGCAGCGAGACAGAAGACTGAAAATAAAACAGGGGTTTGGGAAATTCTTCATTGGAGTGCAGATGATCCTGAGTGTTTGGACAGACCAATCAGTGGGCTGCAGTCTTTTAACTCCACCTTTAAGTATCCGATCAGTATGTTATCATCCTCAACTTTTGACAGTGGGAATGCAAAAATAACTGTTTCAATGTGTTGCAAACTGAACTGAACTGGTCTGCTTGGTGGAGATGAGGTTTAATTCAACAATTGTTAAGGTTTCCTAGGACGTAATATAGTTTATTTTGAATTTTTTTTAAGATTCTTGCAGGCATTTTTTGCCTCTGTTGGACAGATAGAGTACAGAGGAAGTTGCGACCATGCACTGACCAAGGAGCTCCACTTAAGGCATTCTTAAAGGGGCTCTGTGTAACATTTAGTAGCAATTTACTTATATATATATATATATATATATATATATATATATATATATATATATAAATCTTTTTTTTATTTTATTTTATGAAATGTAACGTAACGGGTAAATTAGACCTCCCCAGTCTCTCTCACTGGACAATTTGTTTTAGTTGTTTAACTCTACTGGACTGTGGACTTCTCTGTAATCGATTCGGGTCGGGTTTTCCCTGACAGTTCAAAGGATGAGAATATCGTCTCAGTGTCTCAGAGAGCAACATTAGCTAATTGTAGTTTAGAAAATTAAAGTTCCACAAAGACCCTTGAACCCCCATCGAAGTTGGTCAGGCTCTACTGTATGCATGCACATGGTGAAGATCCTAAAAGCCTTCACACCAGCTTGCCTACATCTTCTGCTTGACATTAATCCTCACTCAGCTTTGCATTCTTCAAATCAATGCAACAAAGCAAAGCGTGTATAATAGATACTATGTCCTGCATAATAAGCTTTAGCTGGTTGAGGCTGTGGTAAGTATACAGTATGTACACTAGCTGGCCAGCGGGGATTGTGTGTGAGCCTGCTCTGCCCGACTCTGTTCCTACCTTCCTCTTGTGTTTATGTGATTAAGGTGACAGTCAGAGAGCACGATTTAAAAATGCCAGTCACACTGCTCCAGGGCACGAGCTAGTAAGTATGCTACTGAGCAGTTGTTGCTATGTTACCGCTTAAAATAAATAAATAAAAATAAAACAGAAACTGTGGGTGGGTGACAAGAAGTTGACAGAGTTAAACTTCAAGAGGTGCGATGTTTTCTCAAAGCCTTTTTCAGCCTGAGCGCGTTCAGCCTGACAGGTTCTTTAGGCCCGCAGTCAGTTTGGGAATTACTGAATGATGTTTGGAGGATCAGGTTGACTGTTGACTGTTATTCAGTTCATCATTAGCTTTTTTAGTTTTTGTTTTTTATCTGAAGCTCCAGAGATGTCTGTTTTTGGCCTGGAATAGCTCAGTAATTATTGGAGGGATTGCCATAAAATTATGTAGCTATGGTTCCCAGAGGATGAATCTGACTGACTTGATTACTGATTCCAGAAAAAAAAAAAAAGTAGGACAAGAACATTTTGCTCGGTTCCTGCTGTTGGCATGGCTGCAAACTCTTGCCAGAATGCCATTTTTACCTCCACCAAGGAGGTTATATTTTCACCCGTGTCTAAATTTTTTGTCAGTTGGTTGGTTGGTTTGTCAGCAGGATTGCACACAAACTGCTGAACTGATTTTCCATGAAACTTGGGCATGGGATGGGTTTCAGCCCAGAATAGACCCCATTAACGCTTGGTGTGGAACTGGACAAAGGGATAAAGGAAGGGATCCGGGATAGTTTTCTCACTTTCTCTAACATTGCAAGATAGGGAGTTTTCATTTTTTTCAATAAGTTCTCAGGGTATGATGGGTGCATATGAAAGAAAACAGGCATATTTAGGTGGCTGTATCTGTAAATGAATGAAAGAGGGTGGAGGTGTATGCTCTGTGTGTGTAAATAGTTGTACAGCCTCGACTCATAGCCAACTAAACAGGATAACTCAACAAAGGGAAATTGTTGACCCCATGTTGCTTCATTTTGAGGGCTCATAAAGGTCTCAAACCACTGGACGTCTGTAGCTGTTTTTGGTAACAAGCGAGGGCGTGGAGGGAGGTGGCGCTCCGTAACCTAATAACAACTCCACATCCACCACCGTAACATTTTCCAGTGGATTATTTAGTTATCTGAGGATGTGGATGTCAGATTTCTGTGCTCATCAAGCGTTAATATTATTCCATTTACATCTGACATGAGCTTCCTAATGGACACTCCCTGGAGTCATATCTTCAACATACATTGTATCATGTAATGGGAAATGTGTGCGTGTGTGCCCGTGTGTGTGTGTGTGTGTGTGTGCGTGTGTGTATGTGTGAGTCTGTCCTCGTGTATTTGAAAAAAAGAAGAGAAAGAAGGCAAGATACAGAATAGACAGATCAGATAGGAAATGGACAGACGGCGGAAGAGCTGAGATGGAAGACAGATCTTATCGCTGCTGTGATGTTACACTGAGAAGATTAGAATTTGAATCCTGGCAGAAATCCACCACTCTGAAATTAAGGGCACAGACGTTATATTACTGAAGGTAAATTATACGATCTAGTGTTGCAAAGAAAAAGCACAAGGAGAGATGGTTAATCTCTGACATTTTAAATAGGGGTTGTACCAGGGTTAATGATGCTACACATTGTTTTCAGTATTGTTTGGAAGTGGCTGATCGTAAGTGGCTCTGTTAGAATATAATCTGTCTTTTAAGGGAACATAAAGAAACGTATACATGAACAGCACACTAGAGTTCTAGCAGTCAAGCAGCTCTCAGGGATGCTTCTGAGGTTCTCCCCCCCAAAAAAACAAGTAATGATATTTATTTCAATGCAATAAAGAATCTAGGGTTTTATATTCAGAAGGTGTGCGCACTGCAGGCAGCCTGGCCAGCTGAACCCAGTGTAAACGCTCTCTCCATCTTTTTCATTTCTCTGCCTCATCTGTTCCCACATTAAACTTCTGTCACCTCAGTCAATTTTCAGTCTCTGAAGTATGATATTGTTAGATTTTGGGAGACTTTAACCCGCAGACATAAAAGTTGGCCACACTAGATAATCAGCAGGTCTGAAACTGAATTTTCAAAGCACATTTCAAAAAATCAAGTTCAAGATATTCATTAATGGAAGTAATAATATTTCACCATTTTTATGCCCCGCATAGCCGATTAACATTCTACCTACTTAGTGCAAACCCTTCAAGTGAACATGACAGTTTCGTTATTGTGCAGGTACCACATGGTTTTGAGAAACAAAATAATTACAGAGTCAAACTTCTCTGTACCTGTGGATCGACAGGTGCGTAGGAGAAGAGCAAGGGTCGAAAAAATCAGAACAAAAAAACTCCCACACACGACTCACCTCACATGCAATCAGGAATAAATCTTAAATAAATACATTTAGGTATAGGGTCTTGTGCATGCAAGCGGTCTTCTGAAACGGCCCGTCAGTAGTCCCGCCTTTAATTCCTTAACTTTTATCACACTACGTCACCATGTCATACGTTATATAACTTATGCCAAGCAGCTAGTTTATTAATTCATAATAATATTTGTATAAGATAGTTGATTGATTGCAGGTGAGGTGGGCAGTGTGTGGGAGTTTTTGTTCTGTGACACAAAATAATGACACTTTTTTTTATGTGGAATTCAGGTAGATGTGGCGTGGATGTTTCCAAGTGGTACTATTGTTGCCTCTGCTGTTGCAAAGACAACTGCATCGTTTTTGTTCTCCTCAGAGAAACAAACTGCAAACAAAACATGACTTTATTTGTTCGTTCAGTCTCCAGTGAAGACATTAAAGCAGATGGAAATTGTGCCATGCTGCCAGATGTTGTCATCATTCACTAGCTATTACATTGTGCAATTAACATTTACTTCAGATTGATATGTGCAAACAGAAAAACAAACAAAAAAAACAGAACAAAAGCTATCTTTTGCCAGTTTAATATTGTTTAATTTCCTATAACATTTCACAGTAGAGAACAAGTAATTCTAGCAAGAATAATTAAGGAACATCAGTGGTTTTATCATCAAAAGCTAAAGGTAAAGCTTTATTGCCATCATGGTACAAGACGGGATTATAGTGAAATGGAGCTGTAGCAGTGTCCAAGCTACACACATTGTATAAATAAGGCAGAGAAATTAAAGTAGAGCTGAAAAAATAAATACATAAAACTAAGGTGGCCCTGAAGGTTACAACATGTCATGTCACGTCGAAAACATTGTCTTCAACAGAGGTTGTGTTCTGTGAAATGTTGTTGTTTTGACCTTCAGGGCCACCTTTGTTTTATTTTTATATTTATTTATAATTTAATTTCTCTGTCGTATCTATAAAGTTTCTGTGTGTGTGGCATGGACGGGGCTACAGCTCCATTTCACTGTCCAATCCCATCTTGTATAATGGCAATAAAGCTTTACCTTGAACCTTGTTTTGACCTTCATGGCCACTGTATAAAACAAAAACAGACCAAGGTAGAATAAGAAAAACACCACTGTAAAAGTACCAATGAAAATAAAAGACAATCTTACTTACAGCCATGTATATATGTACTGTATTTATGTAGGCAATGCATCTGTATGTCATCACTCACAAAAAGGTAATACAATGTGCTTTACATAAGACTCAATGTCTTGACAGAACATGTACTCTGGGACTGTGAAGTCAAACTGCGAAGGAATGATGTAATAATTTAGAAGGAATGAGATACAGTGCTCGTAAGAAAGGGATGTTTTTCACACGACGCAGGACAAAACTCTGACTTTCTTTAGTTCACCAGTGGGAGTGCGGCCCTGAGCTGTGACCACTCTCTGAATAGAGTCAAGATGTTTGTTGGAGGAACATGTGGAATGACATGTGGATCCTCATCACAGAGAATATTTGTTCACTCAACAACAACAGTAGGCGCCTCCAGATAAAATGTGCGGGTGGCCCGAAGGCGAAGCCGAGCCATCCTGTTAGGCAAATCTTCTCCTCACCAGAGATTCAAACTTGGCTCTCTGCAGTGAAATTTATTCAGCTCCATCTCCTGGCACTCTCTCAGCGCCGGCTGCAAATGGATTTGCGTAGTAAAAACTCAAAATTGAATTCTCTGAGTTTCAGGGTCACCTTACATATTTGGCTTTGACGTATTTGTGCACAGCTGTGCTTATAGAACAGTAGAGGTGGTGCATATGTTCGCCACTGACTGACTTCATTGTATCTGTTCATCTATAAATTCAGATTTACTTGGATGTTTTTTCTCTATTTGCATCCCTGCAGTATCACTGCCAGGTCCCATTGTAGTCTGTTGCTTAGTGATGATCTTGGTAATGGCTTTCTACTTCACACATCTGGACATTTCCACACTTGTTTTACTTATTTTTTTATTTGACCCGTTTCAGTGCAGAAACTGCTTCATTGTCATGTCGCTGTCACAACCGCTGTCATTTACAATGCAAAAATATGAATCTATACATGACATCAGAATCATAAACATGTGAGTCAAACATGCCTTGCAAATATGACATACGTAACATGGCCTTTCCTGGTTTTACAAGCTGACGAGGATTGACCGAGTGTTTAATGAACAATGGCTGCTACTGAAGGGATTGTGGGAGAAACTGATATATCAAGTACCATTTGGAGGAGTCCCTGAACTCAGACCGGCTGGACACATTATGTCTCCAAATGGACACGTCAGAAGATCCAGCTCCTGAACTGGGACACAGCAAGAGACTAATTAGAGTGTGAATTGGAAGCAGAAGAAGAATAGGGAAGAGGTGATGCTTCAACATTAATGCGTGTTATTAATCTTGTCCTGGTTCCTTTGGTTCAGACTCTGTCCAGTTTAAGAGAAATGTATGAAAAAGACTCACACTCTGACTGTTTTTTCAGAATTCAGAAGCTCTTGGCCCACTTATTTGATGCAGTGAGAGCTTCGAGATGCTAAAACAATTATCTTTGTGGCGACTGTTCATATAAGAATCTTCATGTTTTGTTCACACTAGCATTAAAAAGCCAGTATCCTAAGAAGAGTTAAAATATTTGATGTGTCCTGAACCTCGGGCGCCAGATTTCTTCACCAAACATCTTGTACTGTTTGGCGTCAACTCTGACAACTATTGTTTATTTGCTCACACCAGAAGACCTGCAATAAGTTTATTGAACAACTTATGGGACATACAGAGGTCAAGAGCGCCAGGAGTCTATTAAAGGGGGCAGTGCTTTGTGCTTAAATGCTTACAGAGTTACTGTGGGTCTGATTACATGCAACTTTGGTGTTTTGGGTCACTCTCTCCACTCACATAGTTATATTCAGCCACAGCGGGCAGCCGCTTTCTGTGTAGGAGCCTCGAAAAACCCACTGGACATTACATGTTTGGCACCAAGAAACCTACAAAAGAAAAAGTCATTACTTCACTGAATTTTGCATTGGTGCAATATTTGGAGACGTAATGACCCTTCTTTCCTTTCTAGGTTCCTCGTTCAGCACAAACAGGAGGACAGCCGAAAACAGAGCTAAAAGACTTAAATACTAGACTCTCAGCAGGTGAGCAAAACAAGCTCACTGTTAACAAGCTGACCGTGTCAACTTAACAGTTGATGCAATGTCGACAATGTGTTCAAGGCGTGTTTCCCCCTGCCCCCCGAGTATGAGTTAACACAGGTTTAAATCAAAGAGTTAATCAGCAGCAACTCTTGAAACAGCCCCAGGCAATAAGCGAGGATATCATCATCATCGCCACCATCATCCTGTAAATCAACTGCAGCTCCAGCGCCAACTAAAAGCATAAAAAAATGTGTGTACGATTTTGGAGTGAAACTGCATCTGTGAAAATGGCTCATGGGACTGCTTCTTCCTTCATCACAAATGATAGGCTCAAGCTCGGGCTAGCCAAGTAGGCTGCAACATGCCAGCTTACAAGTCTGCATTCTCAGGGTTGGAAGCGCTGAAGGCAGAGTCTCTGTCAGGAAAGAGTGCAACAGGGAATTATACTCACATGAACCACAACTGCAGCTGAGCCGGCCAGAGTGAACAAACAACAACCAAATCACGAAGCACTACAGAGACATTCATTCTGGACTGGATGCAGCCAGCGTGCCACAAGTTCAGGCCCAACTAACAGGAGCACGATAATGTGGAAATCAGGTGTGAAGATGAGGAAATTTACCATTCCACTTATTAATTTCTAAACAGAGGTGAAAATAGGTTTACATGTTTTTTTTTTTTTATAGAAGGTGGTAAAAATGCAAAGCCAGGCTTTTCGCATTTATTTAATGGTGTCACGCTGCATAAAGAATTCATTTGGAATGAAGGAGGATGAATCCAGGATTATTTTCATGAGATCCGGGGGAATTTGGTAAATAACAACTGTTGAGATGATGCAGTTATTATTCACACCTTATGAATCCACAGGGGTAACCGTATTTATTGTAAATGCAGGTGATACCAGCATTACATATTACAGAGAGGCTCGGTTATGTAATTTCGTTTTGCCTGAGGGAAAAGCTGCCCATGTTCAAAAATACTGTCTGTCCTTTACCCAAAAGAAAAGTGTACAGTTAAGAACATGTAATCACCGAATATATTGTCATTAGTATGCTGACGACAACCATTTGATAAATGAACGAACTAGATTCAAGACTTTACAGGCTCTTTTTAAGTAAAATATGACAATTGTTGCTGCGAATATTTCGTCCAGTTTGCTACCATCCCTGAATTGCAACTGTAATGAGTGTACTGTTGTAGTTCCCCTTTAAGTTTCCTCACTGTGTCAGCGGTCGATAAACAGCGAGGTGAGATATTTGAAATTCAGAGGCAGCATCACAATTATTGAGAGAATCTTCAGGGCCACCACACATCACAATTAAGTATTTGTAGAGAAACATTAACATCCAAGGCTGGCATGAAAAGATCAAAATCAAAAGCGCTAGTCAGTGTGGTAATACTTTCCAACGTCCCTACACTATTAGTCCGAGTCCATACATTCCTACTGAAGACGTAAATGTTCAAAATATACAATATAATAAAGATTTTCTTACCTCTGCTGGTAGAGAGCACACCCCATGTATCAGGGCTGAATCCCTCCAGCCTGCAGCCTCCAGCCTTTTATAAAAACTGTAAGTGCATAATAAAGGATTAAATAACCATAATAAGGCATTTTTCTGTAGAAACAGCTGTTAAATGTTTATAATTGCACAGTTATCTGCTAATAGATACATAATAAAGTGTGTATTGATCTTCATGAGGCAACTAAAGTGAAGGTTTAATGATGACATGATAGGTAAATTAGTTTCACTTGATAATTGTGTTTGTAATGCAGTTATAAACAATTATAGGACAATCATAATGTTTTCATTACCATTCTCATGTTATGTTTTAGAATCTAACAATCAACATGTTTACAATGCTATTATTAATGCTTATCAATACAATCTTATCAATGCCAATACGCATCACAATAGGATTATTAGGGGCTTCTAACCTAATTAACGCTTATTTCAAGGATGTTAATATAAAGTGTAACCGCTACAGCACAAATTACGACTTAACTTAATTAACCATTAAATGTGATATGTTAAGTTTAGTACAAGCATCAACCTTCCGTATCTGAGGTTTGCAAAGATGTTAACTGATCACATTATATCCCGGGGACTAGGCTGAAATACTAGTGAAACTGTCTGATGATGGAGTTTGATTGCAAAACTCTCTTGTTTTCCTCGGCGCAATCCTGCATCCGTTTCCACACTGTGCCAGTTCTTTCTGTCTTTCTTTCATGCAGTCCTCCACCTCTTTATGGGAGTTAGAAAACTCTCCCTGAGAGCCCCTCTTTGTCTCCAACTCTTCAGCATCTCTGTGTGAGTCAGAATAACTCTTCAGCTGTGCCCATTCACCCAGAGCCTGGCTTGTCGCACACAGCACAACTCTGGATCCTCCTCATTACGGACAACAGGTCGCAGCTCTAACAGAAACACACTTTAAAGGCTCAGCCTGCAGACTGTTTTGCCTGGATAAACACACCTGCCAGTCAGCTGTATTAGGTTATGAGTCTGTCATGGGTCTGTGGTATTACGGCCCTCTGAGACAGCAAACAGCAGCCTGTTTGCTGCTCTTCACATGTGCTGAAACAAAACACATGGCGCTCCGTGTTTAGTCACTGTAACGATCAACAGGGAAACTTCTGAGTGTTTGTTTTAGCGAGCGGAGGTTTCTCTCTCTGCCTGATCCCAGCAGCAGTCCTACATCCGCTTTGATAGACACATTCTATTTATTTAAAAAAGATAAAATAGAATTTAAACTGGAACATCGCCAGTGTTGTGGATGCCCATCCCCTGTGGGGCTTGGCTTGGGTAAGAAGAAGGCAACAGAGCGGATGCTTTTGACGTTTCAGCTGAATGAGTTGCAGGGTTAGTCACAGTGATGGTTTGGCAGGAGTGTAATGAAGTCAGCTGGCCTGCGTTAGGGGATGATGTGAACGATGGATGTATGGTTTCCTGAGAGGGAGGGTAAACAAGCAGCAGGTGGAATGGAAAATTGGACTCGCAGTGAACAAAGCGAAAGCTAGTGGGATTTACCTCATTCATGTCTCTTTCACGAACACGTGAAAAATAGCCGAGCGTAATCCTGCCTTTCAACTGGAACGACTGTGTGTGGCACCCTCTAGCTACGTCGGACTGTGTTAAGGTAAGCTGTGCTCCCACTGCACGTTCACAGTGAGAGATTTTACAGTCAACCCACACTGTTGTCACTTTCAGACATCTATTGCCTTTTAGTTCGAGTCGGTTCTGTGTTCATGCTGATTTATAGCAACAGGAGTAAGTATGAAGTCATATCAGCTGACATGATGCACATTCAGTAAGTCCGTTATGTTAGACGGTAAAGTAGGTTTTGTAGCTGAAGTCTTTATAACGACACATTGAACTATCAAAATGACTTTGCTGCTACTTCTGCTTAACATTTGGTTAGGTTAAGGCTTTATTTATAAACTATGCTGAGTTGTGAATATCTCCTCATAAATAATTGTATTCAAGGTAATGGTCCATTTCATTTGGTCACTATAACTTCAGAGGAAACATCAGACAACACATCAGAGAGTGAGAAAGATTGCTGAAAATGGTTGCGACAAAAACTGGAGCTCCCATTTAGATTAGGACACCCCTGCTGACAGAAATGATGTTGTTCTTGTTCTTTCTGAAAGGATGGTTTTACTGGACAGTTTCAGCGACTGCCATCCTGCATTCTTATTGCTTGTTGAAAAATCGAACATCCCGCGCTTACTTTCGTTGTTAGGCGGCGACCTGTAGCAGCTGTAGTAATTAATATAAAGGAGGATTAATATAAAGAGTGACCAGTTCGTTTCTATTGCGACAGTAGAGGACAGCAATGATGATAATGACAACGGAATTCTTTCAACTTTGTAATAGTCATGTCACATTATAATGGAAGTCACTGAATTAATGTAGTGATTCTAACCCACACAATGTTCTCCTAAACCTCACCATAGAGTTTTGATACCTAAACCGTCTTGTCTTGTCGTTTTGGGAGATGCTGACAAACAGTTTTTTTAGTCGTTTTGGTGTGTGTTGAAATACAATCTAATTCCTGTGACTGACACCAAGGAATCCTGCACTGTATCACACCTTGTAGTTTTATCAAGGTTTACAAATTGTATCTTGCGTCTCAGCACAATAGCCAGGTGTCTTATTAAACACTGAAACCGATTTTATGGCTCAAAGTCGACATCGAGGAGGAGGAGAAATCTTGGCGAAGAGCTTGGTCTGTCATGGAGGTTGGCCCTGATCATCTGTTAACTGCAGTGTGCGCAGGTTAAAGATGGGAGAGAAGAACATCTGTGAATTTCCGCCTTATGTGCTTGATGCACCCCGATTTCACAGTCGTGAGGATCTTAAAAGTCTTGTGGTGTGAGCCCAGCTGAAGAGATCCCATCCGAAGGCACTTCCAGGGGGCAAAATCACATTCGGGAGTTAATTCGAAGCTACTGAAGCTTCAGCAGTTCAGCATAGGTGAATAAGTATATACATTTCAAAGATACAACCTGTTTATTACAAAAATCTCTAAATCCTTTTAAGACTGAAAAGTTCTGCCTGTCCTCGCGCCTAAGGAGCTCACACGGTTAGTTCACGATCCCCAGATTAAATGAATAGTTAAGATCCTAAAACAATGCTGATATTTACGCATCACTAATTCCTGTTGTTGGCCCACTTTGTTTTCACACCACAGACGAGCTGCGCTGCAGTTTTTGTTTGAACTGTACCAACCACATTTGGTGTAAAGTCACTCTTTGTATTCGTGCCAGACCTGCATAACCTAGAAGCGTTTGTTGCTTCCCGTAATTTCATTTATTCAGTCTATTCTGTGTTATGTTTTGTGAGGTCCCTCCCTGATTATGCAGGAATAATTGAGCCAAGTTTGTGGCTGAGTTTTGCTCAGTGATCCCTAAAACGTGAGGAAATATGACGCTACACGGGACCTGGTTCACCGAAGAGTTGACGACTACTTATTGCAATTTTGCTGGAACCTTTGACATGTGGTAAAGGTCAGCAAGCTGCTGTTTTTGTGGAACAGAAACACTGCCGGCGATTTGCCCGAACCACAGTGCCTGACCACGGTTGGCGACAGAAGTACAGTTGTCTTGACGAGCAGCTGCCTGCCACTTAGTTTAAAAGAAAACCTTAAAGCGTCAAACCCTAGAATACATAATTGCACACTTGAAACTTCCAAAACTCTCAGGTCTGAAAATGCTCGTTATTCTCCGATGAAAATGAAAGAAGCTAACCCCCATCTCCAATATGTTATCTTGACAAAAGCATTTCTTTTGATTGTTCAAAGAGAAGTGTATTTTTTTTTCCCTCCATCACCTGTAAAAATCTTGTGCTTCAGGCTGCACTTCAGGGGAAAGCAGTGGGGAGAATGAGCTCCGCCGCAGGCAGCCAGCATTT
Organism: Diplodus puntazzo; assembly: GCA_963678695.2. Taxonomy (NCBI): domain Eukaryota; kingdom Metazoa; phylum Chordata; class Actinopteri; order Spariformes; family Sparidae; genus Diplodus; species Diplodus puntazzo. Next base: position 17,449,556 of record OZ023155.1, on the reverse strand, counting down.
GTTGGACAAAGATGTGGAGCGAGAGCTGCTGGAAACTCAGTGAATTATAAGTGGAGGTAAAACTAAAGAAGATATATCTGTTTAATCAAAATCAAAGAGTTGATCTATTTACTTGATTGTAATCAGAAAGCTTATAGTCGATGCAAATTGACAGATACACGTTTGTCAAGATTAATTGGCACAAATAAAAGCTTTACTGACTAGTCGACCGTGTGCTTGTGCCAGCGAGATTCAGCAAAACCCATCTCCAGCCAACTGGGCAGTCGGGTTCTTACAGGTGAGGCAAACAAACACCAGCTGGGAATTCAAGATTGAGCCGGATGTCTACTCCACCTGCCAACCTTTTCACAGCTTCCTCCCTCTTCTTCACTCCTCCCATTGACACTGAATCACGAGGAGTGAATAATGTAATCTTCGCAGCTAATGAGCTATACCCGTTCATTCTCAGCGTTTGAATCCGTGCTGAGCTTTGATAGTCTTTTTTAAAGAGAGGTGCTTTTCTCATTCCTTCCCTTTGGTCTTCTGTGTAATTGGATGTCCATGTTCCTCCCAGTGGTCGCCACTCTTCTGGCAGCGCCTCTGTTGTGCCAGTCAAGGGCCACCTCCCGCGGTGGCGGCCCTCTCCATGTTGCGACGACCCACGGCAAGAGATGCTCCTCCGGAGGTCTCCAGTGAATAACAGAGCTTATTCTCTGTGTCGTGCCAGGCGCTAACACCGGGAGCTGAGCGAACAGAGCACAAACAGATAAGCACAGCAGGTAGAAGAGAGGAGACGCAGAGAGAGTAGGGGGCACTTTGACAGAGAGAGATACTGGTGCCCACAAGACAGAGAGAGCACGGACTGGATTAAGAAGGACAGCGCAGGGAGGTGTTTGAGAGAGAGCCCGAAGCAGCAGAGACCACAGACCACATCTGTAGGTAAATAATCACAACATCCCCGTCCTCTCTTTGGCTAACAGTTTTAGACTTTACAGTAAAAGTGCAGCAGACAACTTCTATCGACCTCTTGTCTGGGCGAGGTCAGAGTTTAATTTAGGAAATCAGTGCCGCGTGTGTGGGTATGGCTCCGACAAAAAGTGCAGCCTCTCTCTCAATTGGAAGTAATACCCTCGCTCTACACAATGTTTTATTTGTGCTGTCGCTTTCAAGGCCCAATGGCAAAAACCCTTGTGCAACCCCTTAAGGTGATGTCTGCAGGTACAAACAGAATCACCGTGTACAAAATGTTTTTTTTTTTGGTCCAAATTGAAGCTGACACTTTTCATAAAGGTGGCTTGGAAAGTGTTTCGTTGCCAACATGACATTAAACAACTAAAGTGCCATAATATTTAACGTCATGTTGGCAATAATTGTTACTTCTTGGTAAGACACCTGGTGGCAGACCTGTTTGGTCCAAAGCACTGAACTTACTTAGCCGAAAGATTACTATGTATAATTGAATAAGATTGTTATTATTTTCCTGCTATTTGAATGCATTTTTCATGTGGTTCTAACAATTAAAAAAACGCACGAAAATTCGCACAGGCCTCAGAAGTTGATTATTAATGGGTATTGTGGATGTGATTCGATAGCTGCCCTTAGGTAAATTCAGCGAAGGAGCCCACGTGATGTGTTTTGCCTAGAAGTTTGAAATTTGGTAGACATGTGTATCACATCAAGATCTACAAGGAAGCCTTCTGTCACCATAACCTAAACCTTACAGGAAGTCAGCCATTTTGAATTTAGTTTCATTTTCCATCCAGTTTCGTCACGGTGGTCTAGTGTTAAGAATAACGAAGTATAGGCAGTTACAGTAGCTCAGTGGGTAGAGCTGGTGGACCAGTGATTGGAAGGTCGCTGGTTCGAGCTGGTCCAGCTCCCCGGGGCCGAACTGAGCTACATGTCGAAGCATCCTTGAGCAAGATGCTGAACCCTAAAATTGCTCCTGATGTGCAGTTGACACCCTGTGTGGCAGCCTCTGCCATCAGTAAGGGTCCTACGATGAGCTGGCGACTCATCCAGGGTGTACCCTGGCCTTCGCCCATCGAGCAACTAGATTTGGCCCCAGTAACCCCGCAAACCCCTTGAAAAAAAAGTGCCGATAAAGCGGTAACATCCCCGCAACTCTGACGGAAAAGCGGAAAGAAAACGGAACGGAAGGCAGTTATAGTTTCAGTTTCAAGATCATTCTCTCTCTTGAATATAAACCGCGACTTAATACCTTAATGTCACCTAATAGCACTTAAGTCTTATCAAGCCTGTGTTGTAAATTGCTGTAAAATTTTGAATAACAGGCGTGGGACTGGGGAGGAGAGAGTGGGCCGCATGTGTGGGGAGAGAGAGACAACAGTTTTATGAAGGCAACTCCTCTGATGAGCACTTATAATCAGTTGTGTTATAAATTATATAATTACCACGTGAGTGAAACTAACGGCGTGTTGGCAGAGACACTGCAAGTAGGAAGATGGTCGACAAGAATAACAATTATAAAAAGGACATGGAGAGAGGAACTACACTTCTGCTTGTAATTAATTATGAAACAGGCTTAGCATTATGCCTGGTGATTATTAACTAAATGATCTCAGATTATGTATGCAGTAATTCCAAAATAACATAGAGAGAACAAGAGGGAGAGAGTTTGAGCGATGGGTGCAGTACTGCAAGCCTCTTGTTTACACTCGGAGCCATGGGAGGTGCCCAGTATGATACCAAACACAGCACAGTAGGTGCTGCATCTGGAAGTAATCCACATTTATTGAACCAGCCATGACCTGACATTATATTATTACATCAGCAGAGCATGTACTCATTAAGGACTGGCTTTAACAGGCCTTTTTTTTTCCGTTGTGAAATTAAGCTCAGACCTTACCAACCCAAGCACTAGAATGAATGTGATCTGTGGTGTTGGTAAACCATGGATATTTTAAATTTGTAAAACAACATTTCATACCCATCGTTAGGGTTGGGAGACGTCTGTCGAACTGGCATACGACGATGTCAGCGATGAAATATTGTGATGGATGTGCATTTCTGAATTTGAAGCAGTGTGTTCCCTCAGTGTTGCTGTAAGACGGGAGTTGCTCATTAGCAACTCCCGTCTTAACTGAACTCACCAAGCAGAGAAAACTGTTTCCTGTCGCCACCGACATATGTGCCCGATTTAAGCATCGCACATCACATTTTCCGGATCTCAGCTCTATTCAGAAGCTTAAAAACATGATTGGTTGAGAACTTTTAACGGCCCCACGCTACCTACTGTATCATATCAACATGTCCACGATACATGTATGGGTTCGTTGAAACTATATGTTTTTGGTCATGGCAACGATGGTGGTTAGCTTCTGGTTAGGTTTATCCACAGTAACGGGTACGGGTTAGAAAAAGGTCATGTTTTGGCTTGAAATACCTCTTTTTGCAACAAAATGTCCCAACGTCTCATTCGACAGCTCATACAGATGTAATCTGAAGGTAAAACGTTGATATGCACAAAACATAAAATACCAACATCCTACTTTGGTGACTGGGCTTAGTTGACGTTCAGTATATGAATTAATCACCAAGGAAAAAGTCATCAAACACACATTTTAGCTTCCATCAGTAGAAATCAGCTTTTTTGCGATTATTGTAGATTAGCATCACAGTTCAATCTTGACCTCACAACTGGTTTTATGTGCTAACCAGTTATATGTTTGAGCTATTAAATGCACCACACAGTCTTAATCCGTGAGGGAGTTTTCCTCATGACCTCTAACTTTGAAACCAACGTTGATGTCTTAAAAGTTCTGAGGATAAAATCCTGACAGCTGCTCCACTTTCATGACAACTGAACAAACACTTACGAAGACTGTGTGATACAGCTGAAAGTTTTGGGAAAAGATAGTCAATGGTCCTTGAGTTAGGGGTTGTTCAAATGATTTTTGCAGTATATTACAATAAATGGTGTACCAGCTGTAAGAGATGATACAGGACGTGTGTCACCCCAGCTAAGTGACCTCCTCTTATTTTGTCAGTTTCTGTCTTGTGCTTCACTGTATTTTATTTTATTACTCACCTTGTTGTTGTGTGTTTACCTGCTCCGTCCTGATGTGTTTCACCTGTGTCTCATTGTCTCACCTCCCTGTGTGTTTAAGTAGTCTGTCTCCCCTACCTTCCGTGCCATTTCGTCTTAGCTGTTCTAACGTTCCAGCGATTATTTCCAGGGAATTTCCAGTTTCCAGTGTATTTTCTGGTATCCTGACTTTTTGCCCGTTTTCTCCAACCCTGCCTCTGCCTGACCCTTTTCGGAATTGTTTGCCTGTCTTGGACTGCTTCTCCGTGTACTGAACCTTTTTTGATTAAACCATCTTCTCTGAGATCTGCATCCTGTATTTTGGGTCCACCCTTTGTACGTTCCTTAACAACGATGAAAATCAGATGGAATCTCGAGACAAAACAGTGGAACCCACACCAAAATATACTTATCTCAAAATCACCTGGGTTAGCCAGTTAGCAGCTTCCCCTAGCCCGATGGGAGATGTCCACCGTGTATCCTCTCCTGTGGTTTCCCTCCGCTCAGTTTTGGCCATTTCAACCTTCAAGTAGAGGTTTTTCTTGCCACATGAGGCCGAGCCGCCTCAGCTGGCTCCTCTCACAGTGGAGGAGCAGTTGCTCGACACAGAGGTCCACTTGGTTCACTGAGCCTCCTCACCTTGTCATGAAGTGTTAACGTTTTAATGTCCATTTGGTGCTTCTGTTGACTTCATATTTCAAAGCATATTTTATCATTTCCAGCTCACTTCAAATACAGTGATGGCTTTTTACGGTAGATAACCTTAAAAGAAGTCCTGATTCCAGCTTTTTAACTTTGAATTTGTTCGAGTTCCTTCGCTCCTCCGTGACAGTTAACTGAATATCTTTAGGTTGTGGACAATACAAGGCATTTTCTTGGGTTTTGGGAAAAACTGGACAATTTTCTGACAATTTATAGACCAAACAACTTTTCTATTAATGAGAAAATGATCAACAGATCGATCTACAATGAAAATAATCACTAGCTGCAGCCTTAGACTTTGATCCGTAGCTCAGATGGTTGGTTTCTAAAGCATGGAATATTTTTTTAATTCTTTTTCACACAACTACACCTCACAGTCAAAGCTAGTTTAAGGAACTGATTCATTGAAATAAACGTCACTCTTTGTCAGGTATCGAGAGCGAAACAAGGGCGGAAATGGAGCCTACTGCCACTGTCATCCATTGTTACTGGTAGAGCAAATAAAAGAAGCTTCTCAGTAATGATAAGTACAGTTTAATGAGGCCAGTTTTTGCAGCAGATTTTTCAAGAGGTCACAGGGGGTAGTGGATTTTGGAGGGTATGAGCTCATCTCCTTGGCAAAGATCTTGTTCTCAAGTGAGGGTGAAAGAGATTATACAGATTGCCAGCGGGGCGCAGCAGCTGAGGTAACACGAGAGTTGCATCCAACAATCACAGCAAAGTGCGAGCGGAACCGCAAAGGCCTCATGTGTTCAGCCCTCGTCGGTAATCACAGACAAAAGACAAAAGTCTTGGGCTGCGTGTGTGTACTCAAATTTGAATGCATAGGTTTGTGAATACCAATACAAGTAGCTCCATAGTTTAACTCAGTCTATATGAGAAACATCTTTGCAATCATGTTTGTGTCAAGATTCAAAGAAAGCACTTTGAAGGTGATACAGTTTCAAGATCTGGACATCCTTGCAGTCGAAAACAATCAGTTCAGAATCAGCTTGAGTGTACACACTGAAAGCTACTCCACACAAAGGGCCGAACAGAGAACTGGACTACTCTCCTTTTCTGTAACTTTCTTTATTTTTTAGGCATAAATAAGCCAACAGCCAAGAAGCTAGTACCTTCTGAGCGAAAGCAAATACCTCTCCGCCAATATACAAACCACTGTTATGATTAAGCAGCATCTTTTGACACCACTCTTGCTGATGTAGCTGCTTCTAATGGAGAAAATGTCGGATAAAAACTTGCAAATGGCACTGGCAAAGAGGCAGAGGAAATAAGGAAAAAATAAGGTGCTAACTGGGTGAAATAACAGCAACAGGCCCAAGGAGTTCTCCCTTTCATTTTTCGTCTTCTTTCCGTGTACTGATCCGCCCGCCTACCTGTGATACGAGTTCGACTGAGTTCTCTCACAGATGAGCCACCGCGGATTCAACATGCTTCATCGGCCTAAAAGCTGCCAACAAGGGCCGTCTAATGCCAAACGACTAGAGCCGCTGACACTCCCGGAAAATGCCCGATGGCCGACTGTCACCCTGGTGTGTCAGGGCCTTCAAACTGTCCAGACTACTCACATGAACCTGTTCATTCTGATCATGTGAATCTTTGCTAACCTTTATATCAAATAGCCCTAAAAGCAACCATTTTGTATTTGCCCTGATGAAGGCAGAAACAAGTAGGCATGTTTTTTTGTTTGTTTTTTTTGCAGCTGTGATGATTCAAGAGCCAAGATGCCTTTTAACTCAGACTTCTCTACTTGCACTTCACTTGATGTTTATTTGACATTCTTACAATCAAACCTGAATAATGAAGCTGGGCTGTCTGTACACAGGCTTTACTTCAGCCTGCGGCTGGAGTGCCAGTGGGGACGGATGCTGTCCATGGTGCTGAAATGTAGTCCGACTGGGTTATAAATACTCTTGAAAGAATTAAAACACTGCTGGATACGTTATCTGGACAGTGGCATCTGACTTTGCATTTACACCTGGTATTAAAACGTGTTCCCATTATTCCACTACATTATTCCACTTACACTGTGATCAGATCTCAGTTTGGACTTGTCGGCAAACTGGCGGGTCCCTCGCCCATGGGAAGATTTGTTTCAGCATTATTTTTCCTTTGATGCAGAAGAGGACTGTATCATGCAGCGTGAGATAACAGGGAGAGGAAGAATTACCAATCGACTTGTTGAGAAAGAAGAAAGCAAATCCTCAAAATATTATAACTCGAGGAAAAGTTTGAAAAGCAGGCCTTAAAAATCATTTGCAGAGAGGCTCCGGGAGTGATCTCTTGTTGTTCTTTGACATTCTCTCATAAAATCTGAAAACTAACTGCAAGGCTGGTGCAACCTTATATTGAATCTATCCTTGTATTTCTCCCAGAGGCTCATTCAGGTAAAAAACTGATGCAGAGGTTTGTATCCTTGCTTTTAGCAGTTTGGATTCCTCCAGTTATTAAAGCACCCAGCGGATGAACTTAGATTTGTATTACTGGATGCTGAAATCACTTGTCAAAGCTTAACGGTCCAGAGAAAAAGAGGAAGAAGAAGAAGAAAGTTGGGCTGAGTCGCAATAGCAGATCTGCCAGTTTTTAGTATAAAGCTATAATCTTAAAGTAACATTATGTAGTTATTCATATTTTTGGCTGTTTGGCAAATAGGAGTCTCCTGTAACAATCTGTCAGATGTGACATAACGTGACAAGCTAACCACAGACAGAACTCGGCATGGTAACATTACAATGCTATGTCTTGTTGTTAACATGCTAACAACTCTACCTCTGTTTAAATAGGCTGACTTAGTTTCTGACCAGCAAGTTGATTCTGCTAACACAGACAAGCATCAACAGAACAGGACAAATAATTGAGCTAACTGGCTACTATTACTCAGTATTCAACAGCCACAGGTCCAGCTTGGTGTTTGTCTCTTATTTAGCAAAGCTGTCGCCAGAGATAAATAAAGCCTGTCAGAGACCCTCGCTTCCTGCCTCTCGCTTATTTTTCCATTCTTAGCTTCGTCCATCAACATCGTTTTCGTCCTCTCAGCCTCTGTCATGATGTCTGCCCGCTTCTGTTGCTCAGAGTCTAAATCCTCCTCCTTGTGGAGGTCCAAAGAACAGCTAACTTTGCTAGCAGGAAACTATAGTTTCTAGAGTTACTTTTGAATGTATCGACAACTCAGAACAGCAAAACTCGCCTTGAGCAGCAACTCTGTAACAAATGCGATAAGACGATCCCTGGTGAAGTGTGAGCTGGCTTTTTTTTTTTTCAGGATGTGAATCTCATCAAGCAAACGATTCCCTTGATCTTGAGTAGGCAATTTGAATTTTGTGCTGGAAACCTCAATAAAAAAAACTATATTTAGAAGCCATTACAGAATGTAAAACAATAAGACATGATTTTTCTTTGCATGCGCTGTGAGCAGTTATCGATCATGATTTGCCATCTTAACGTTTGGTACGAGTAAAGTATTTGGACTGGGTTGGTTATATGATGTCTTGACTGGTATGAAAAAAAAAAAAAGACTGTGGGTTAGTGCCAGAAATTCAGAAAGTCCCCCTGCTGATGACACCCCACCAAGTGAAAAACTGTCAGACTCGTGTGTCCACACATGGAGGTCTGGCAGTTCTAAAAGGTCTGAAAGGAGCCATTCTTCCTTCCAGCTGGTTGTATTCCCTCCAGCTGGAGAGTATTTCAGCTTCTGTGGCTGTTTCAACAGAGCGAGCTCTCTGTTTTCCGGCATGTTTTGGCAAGAACACCAGTAAGATTGAGACCACTTATCTGTTCAGCACTGAAGCGCTTTTGAAGGCGATGTCACCACAACAGAGCCTCTGCTCCCAGGCTGAAAGGCTCAGAACTCGACCCTGTGATCCTAATTGCCACAGTACTCTGCCATGCATATATTTCACGATTGAAACTCAGATACCTTATCAAATGGCCTTTATTCGTGTGGCTGTCGCATAAAAAGAAGCTGACACTTTAATATTTGCAGGGATTCAAACAGCTAAAAGCGAGGATATAAACCTCTGCATAAATGCAAAGTGGATGAGCCTCTGGGACAGGTACATGGATAGATCAATATAAACATGCAGCAGGCAGCCTCGCTGTTATTTGTTCTTTGGGAAAAGGATGTTAAAAACGCAACTTTTAAGCTATTTTTTAAATGTATCATGATGTTTTAAAACCTAATGAAAGTTAGTGAATGCCATGTGCCTCAAGCAGCGCATTTAAAACTTCTATCCAACTTTCTTGCTTTTGTCTTTTTTCATCCGTTTAGTTTTCAGTTAAAAGTGATAATTCTGCATGAAAATGTTAGAAACACATAGATGTTCGTTATATATTTTGCTGAGCTGTGCACTTAGGTGAGTCCAGTTGTTTCCAAAAAATGTTCACACCACAAGAAATATGTGTGACTGATACATGTATAAATAAAGTAATGTAACCAGAAAATACTGAACTTTGCGTACAAGGTACTTAATACACCAAACAAAGACAAAGAGAGAAGTTAATGAAATGTGAAGGAACAGGGCGGATGAGGATGTTTAAGTTGGCTTAGCTAATTCCTCCGTTATTGGCCCCCGAAACGTGCAAATGTTGAGAACGTGCTCAGGCGGGAACGAAAAGTGAAACGGAGGGATGAAAGGGGAGTCGGACGCATTTTTCAGGTAGAGAGACTCAGAAAAAGATCGACTGCGGCGCCGAGAAGGAGGATGTAGCAGTTATGAGCTCATTGTTTGCCGACATTGTTTTGCGAGCGTGCCATTGCATTTTAAATGACTTGGCAGGGAAGGTGGCAGACAACTGAATGAACGGCATCATCGGGAGGCAGTAATTGAAAGGAATGGAGACGAGGAGGGATAGAAGGCAGTGGAGGAAGTTTTTCATCTGTCAAGACGGGGAACAAAGTTGCTGAGGGATTTTTACGAGATAGAAGAGAGAAAAACGGAAGCTGGTAATTGCATGGCTTCTGGCCCCATGGTATTATCTCTTCCTGACATGTCCACATCTCCTATTGATACATGCAGGGAACATGAGCATGAAGCAGCTTCAGAGCCTTTATGCCATATCCCCCCCCTCACTCCTGGTACATTTCTCTCCGTGGCTCACTGGTGGCAGATGCCAGATGACGAGGATGAATGGAGAGAAGGAGGGAAGAAGGAAGGAGAGCACATCACAGGGCATTTACTCCTGATGTTAAGAGTTTCGTTGTCGTTTACACGTTCAACTCGAGCACACACTTGTGGAGTTCAGAAAGTGAACTTTTCAAACCTCAGGAACTGCACTAACGCTGTCCTCTCGATGTGTTTTTCTGTCTCCCTCCCTCAGGCTCAGTGTCTCTCAGTGTGTTCCTGGTGTCTGTTGCATTTGTGGTTTGTGCCGTCTGGCTGGTCGCTCTGTGTGGCGTCTGCACCTGGTGTCAACGTAAGCTGGTAAGTTACAGTGTTTATCAGTCATGTGATTATTGATGTGTTACATATGACATGTTATTTGAAATGTTTGAGAGGAATTTATTTTCTCTGAGCCGGGGTCCACCATTAATAGTGATCCACGCAGGTGGTGAGGCAATTCTTTTAGTTCTGGTCATGTAAAGCTTGTAATGATGTTCTTCAGTCCTGGTCCCCCTTGCCCTGCATCGAACGTTTTGCTCCCCCAACAGTCCAGATTCAAATGAGCAGCTTCTCTTCAAGCTCTGTTGAGGCTCAACAACGACCCAGGTAAACATCTCAAACATGGACAGGGACTGAAGAACGCCGGTGTAAAGAATTCTGCTCAGACCTCCTGTCCAGTGAGGGTTTAACGAAAAGCTTGTTCAGTCGTTTTGAAATAAGAGTTTGCACCTATTTTCCCCTTTTTCTTTATGAACTAATGTATGTAAATATATTGCGTTTGACACGATGCTTCAGTCATTGGTTTTAATCAGTTATTACTAAAACAACCATAAAGTAACTTGTCTTTTATTGAATGACAAGTTGTGACTACACCATGCTCTGCCCGCTATGCACTCTACAGGTTTTACATCTTTTTAGCCTTTTGTGTTTTTTTTTTACATTTACATTGAGACCAATTAGTCGATTAATTAGTCAATCATCATAAACTGCAGCAATAGAAACACTGCTTGTTTGATACCTGACCTCAAAAGGCATAAACATGATGTTCATTCATCAAAAGACTCAAAACATCGAATGGTGTGAAACAGAACATAAACAAAACTCTGCATAGATAAGATAAATTCAACAATTAGAAACGAGTTTCAAATCAGGATGTTTATGATCAAAGAATAATAAATCTTTCACTGTGAGCTTTCGGTACTTTAAAGTTTTGACACTGAAAAAAACATACTGAGGTTCAACACATTGACAGCGTCTCTATGACTGAGGGCGAACGGCTCTTATAAACACATCTTCCTCCACATCTTTACATTTCAAAGTCCACCATGATCTTTTCTAACACCATTGCATTGAAGATGGCAAGTCAGGTTGTACAGTCTTGTGACCGCGAGCTACAGTGATTGCCCGCTCTGTAGTGCTGCTGTTGAATAAAGGTTTTTTTTTTATTTTACTGTCTGTGCTCTCTGGCGCAGCAGCCAGAGAGCGGCTGCATGTTTGGCCATGACAGTAAACATGATCACAGACCTTAGTGCTCTCTGTAAACACGGCTTTGTGCGCTCGCAGCTTTGTGCATCATGGCCGCTCGCCTCCGGCCTCCTGTGCCATGCTAATGATTCATATGCTAATGAACGTCACTCTGAGCTATGGGGCTGCTGCTGGAGCGACAGTAATTCCTCCTATACATTTTGATCTACTGGCATTTCCTACACACTTTCCAGATCCTTCTTTGCCTTTATGCCCCGCTCTCTCTCATCTCTGTTTTCTCTCTGTTTGAGGAGTGACTGCACAACAGCGGTCGATCAAACGCACGCAAGTCGAGCATGAACTGGACCATTCAGATGAGGGGGGGGGGGGAAGCCTAGCCAAGCTGAGCCAAATGACTTATTTTCTATTTTAACATGTATAATCGCTCCCTAGATTTATTTGTTAAATGGCTCTTAAAATCCAAATTGCTATCATTGGCTCTGGAGTAGAGTTTAGATCGGGCCCAAAATATCAAGCCCGACCCGACACGAGCCCGTGCACGTTGTGTCCGAGCCCGGCCCGGCCCGGCACATCAACTGTAATTATGAGCCCGAACCCGATTTAAACCCGACATTTTTTTCATACGTGGGTTGTTATAACTGACGTTCTCAAACTCCATGTTGCACTAAAACTACACAATCAGTGACGCCGGTAACGCGTTCCTCTAATCTGACCACTCTTTTCAGTAATGAGTAATTTAACGCGGTAATATTTCCAAACCAGAAATCAGATTAAAGTATTCAAGTCACTTTGCGTTACTATTATTTTCGTCATTTTCCTTGTAAAAATATATATTTTGCTTTCTTCTTGCGTCTCGAGGAGTGACGTGACGTGCGGGAGAAGTCACATTTTCAGCACGAGGACAACTCACATGTAACACCACGCAGCGACACGAGCAACATGGAGGGAGGAGAGAGATGCGCGTTTTCTAGCTGGAAACACAGTCATTGTTTAGAGTTATTAAAACATACACACACACACACACACACACACACACACACACACACACACACACACACACACACACACACACAAATGCTTGATCAAGGGCCCGGCCCGGCCCGGCCCGGCCCGAGGAAAGTGACGGGAAATATCGGCCCGGGTCGGGTCAGGGTCGGGCTCGGGCTCGGGCAGAGAATCTAAACTCTACTCTGGAGTAACAGAACCCACCAAACCTGACGACCGAACCCTTTTCTTATCTTTGTTTACCCTTGTGTTATCTACCTCTCTGTCATTGTCTTTGTGTCACACCCCTTCTCCTTCTTTAAACCGAATGGTCTGGTTTGTATTCGTCTCTTTGTCACTTTATCTCCATGTCCTTGTTAGAATGTCACAGAGTTTTCTTTCTGGGATCGTCCCTCTCTTCTTTTCTTGTCCCTGCTGCCACTGTAACTTCTCCTTTGTAGCCCTTGTCTCTCCTTCTTTAATCTGCCATATTATTCTTATGTTTGTTTTCTGTGTTATAGTCCAAAAGGTCAAATAAATAAACATCTACAGGTAAAAAGAAAACAAGGAAGCAATGTGCCAGAAGTGAGAATATGAAAAGATCAGGAATGATGTTGCTAATATTTATTATTTCCATCATCTGTTCATGTGTGGAGGAATTGTTTTAGGATCTAAAATGTCAGAAAACAGTTAATGTGAAACGTGTAATTCACAGTAACGTCTTCTCAAAACATTTTTTGATCCCATGACATCCAGAGACTTGGATTACGCTGGATGAGCTGTATGGAGCCAAGTAATGATTAAAAACAAGTCTCCATCTACTTCAGATGTCTAGGATGAATGCTGTTTTGCCACGAAGCTCCAGAAATGTTTTGGGGAACTCCAGACTTCAACTGAATATCCATCGGCACTTGGGTGAAAAGATGGTGACTGAACTTTAATTTTTACCGGAACTTAGCCTTTAACCAAAGCACCTTGGTTGCCTTGATGTTTCCAGAGAGCGTCATCTCGGAAGCAATTATGTTTTCTACAAACAGCAAAGGAGGGAAACAAATGAGTCATATATCAACATAATTCCCAAAGATTGCGTTGGTGAAGCCGTATTTGTGTGTGTAATTCAAGAGATAAATCACTTTTTGGCTTTGATGACTCACATAAATATGAATGATACATTTCTGGCTGTAAAAGACAAACGATTCATTGCTGCAGGAGGGATGAAGCTGTCTGGAACTGGTCTCATTCCATTGGTTGTTTTATGGAAGTAGAAGGGGGAGAAGAGAGCGGGAGGAGGAGGAGGAGGAGGAGGAGGAGGAGGGAGGAGGTGAGAGCCAGAAGCAGAAACATCCACAGGGGCTTACAGACAGGCGGGAGGAGAAGGTGATGCTGGTCGCTGTCGAACGTCCAGGTGTGAGACAAACGTGATGTGTCTCTCCCCATCACATCGCCGGCCTGTCTCATTCACATCTTCACATTCCTCTGCTCGGCTTCGGCGTCTTCATTATTCCCGATTCTGTTTCAGCCGTCCTCTATACTGTTCTCTCTCCCTGTTCTCTCACTTGCCCTACTCTGTCGCTCGTACTCCTGTTTCTCCCCCTCCTCTCGATCTTCCCTTCTGCTTCTCACAGCCTCCCACACTCTCTCAACATTGTACCTTCTCCACCCTCTCCTCTCCAGCCTCCTCAAGATTTTATGATTCTGTTTAATGATAGATGAGCTGCACTTGATAGCATATTCTCCACAGCTAGAAACCTATCCTTCCCTGAGTCCTTGAGTCTAATATTATTCTTACCTGTGTGTATGCACTGTGCAGTATGTGTATGTGTGTGTGTGTGCATGTGTGTGTTCGTGTGTGTGCTTGCAGGGTGGCGGCTGCATGTTGTGTAGGTACACATTTGGTCACATGAGATTTGACATGATAAATAATAGAGAGCACTGTGGATGCATTAGAGACAGATACAGTAGGATTCATAAAGAGGCCACCTGTCAGCACTGTGTTGCTGCTACTGTGTCTGAAAGCCTCCGGGAGCTGCACAATGCTTAAAAACCCTTTAATAAGAACAAGAAGTTGCATTCATCATCGAGTTTAAAATTGAGCAGCCAATATATCCAACAAGAGAGGAAAAGAAGCCGTCTGATAGGAAATTCAGTCATGTTAAAAATAAAGGTTTCCCTTTTGAACGACCCAAGTATTTTTAATTGGGGTGCACAATGTTTTGTTTTTATATCCGACATGCCGAAATACTAATTTGCTGTTGCTGAAATGTTTCCCTCTAATTGCACAACAACATCTCCCCATAACGTATTGTTAAAATGTACATATTCACCGGGCAAGAAAAGAAAACTAATCAGCGGTGTGGGTCATTTGCACATAAGTGTTGTAATAAAAACACGTTTCCAGCTCATACGCATTCTGATCATTTGAAATAGTGTCAATATTGATTTTTTTTTTTTTGCAGTATCGATACTCAGGTGCCAGCTGTGCTTTCTTACTCTCTCTTCTCTCTGACAGCAGGTTGACTTGAATATATCTTATAACATGTACAAAGTTGTCAATATTACAGTTTGAGGTACATATTTTATTCTTACTTTATTATCTTACTCTGTGTAAATCTTATTTAATATATCTATGGTGTCATATTTTCTGTGCTAGAAGGAGAAACTGTAACATACGCAATTTTCCATAGGGGAATCATAAAGTATTTCTGATTCATGTTAGAGGTCATATAAAATAGAGATATGGTCCCCAGAAGAAGATATACAATGCTGGTAGTTTGTTGAAACACTGAAGACAACTGACTGTATCGTTATGTTTACCTGACTGTCTCGCTGCTGCTGCAAGTATTTTCTCAAAAATGTGGGTGGTGCACATCAAGGACACATAAACCTTTACCATCGAGGTGTTTGATCAGAAACACGTGCCGGAGGTGTTTTTCGGTCACGCGGGTCACTGTGGACAACAGTGGCGAGTGACCTATTTTGTCTGTTTAGGCGTGAGGAATCCAGACGCTGTTCGTGTTCTTCGCGTACATCTGGAGACATCTGTGCCGAGGCTGTTCATACAGCTCTTAAATATTTATAAGGTTGCATTATACACTCTCCATATGTGAAGTGCCTGATTCCACCCAGAGTTTTTAAACTTCCCTCGTGTCCCTGAGAAGCTGCTTCAGGTGTTTTTTTTCTTTCTCTCTTAGGTCGTTCATAAAATCACTATTTCCTGTAAGGTGTCATAACCTGATGATTGGGTTTATACTTTTCTTTAGCAAATCAGTGCTCACTGACAGTCACTCCTCTGTGACTCTTCATGCTGTGAATAATTAAAGGAACACAAATCCATTCAGCTCGGCAAATCATGATGTCAGACTGCCCTCGTTTTCAGACTTTATGTTGTCTCCCACCTCTTGCGCGGTGACATGGACGTTCGCACTTACAGCAGGATGGTCCTTGGGTTGAACTCCCTGCTCAGCTGGGGAGTTTCAAATTTGTATGTTCTCCGTGAGCGTGTGTGTGTGTGTGTATGTATTGTTCTCTTCAGTTCAGTCCAAAGACATGCAGGTCATGGTGGACCGAGAGCTAAAAATAGCCTGTGAATATGAAACACTTACAGCGTAGCTTGAAAGAGATATTCGGGAGAAGATGTGACTGCACACCAAGGTCTACTTAGTGTCCCTGAGGCAGGGGCTTAACACCTTGAACTGCAAGAAAAGCACGAGTCATATAACAGGATGTGCACATTACTCCTGTTTGTAAAATAGGGGGATTTTTAAAGTGAGTCCACTATAAAAATGGACCCTCATGACTTGTAGTGACCATCGGATGCTGATAGCAGACAGCAAAACAGAAGCCTTCTATAAAAGCACTGAGAAAGGACGGATTCCTTTTGCTCCTTATTGTGATGATAATTGACCTTCAATAGCTTCGCTTTAATTTAGCACAATCATTCCTTGTTGATAGCTATTTGCGACTAATTTCTAGCTGAAGAATCTCAGTTTCAGGCGAAGTGGGGAGGAGTTAAAATGACACTTGAAATAGTGACGTAATGAGTTAGTAGACCGCTGTGTGTGTGTGTGTGATAGTTCTTGTAAAATCAAAAGGAGCAGCGTGGAGAGTGTAGGAGGGAACCGAGACACACCTTCATACTGGAACAGCTCCCAAAGGAGTCAAGACTATAGCGGGCCAGTTAGGGTGTAGAAACAACACCACTCAGTGCTATAAAAAGAAAGAAACCAATAATGGCTTACGTAACCAAAAAAAGTAAATAATTCTCCTTTCATCACACAGCTCTTACGCAAGATTTGAAATTAATATTATATAAAACTCATCAGAATGTGACCAAAATAGTTTCCTGCCGTCCAGGCACACAGTTTCTCAGATCTGAATCTGTCTGAGAGGATGTAATATTTCTCATTCGTAGCTGATGTGGAGGAGTCATGTGCAAAGTGCTGCATATTTAGTCAAAATATGACATATGTGATTAAAACTCAGTCAAGTTGATGAGGTTGATAATTACCCGCAGCAACAGATGGCGATGTAGCGGAAATGTCCAAACGGGATTAAGTCCAGAATGTCGATTCCTTGATTATGAATAAAACTCCACTTCAGGTGGTTGAGAAACGATGAGAAGATATTTTATGGCCTATGTGCTCTACATGTCCGTGTTGTGGGTTTACCATGGAGGAAAAAAATACGCTATGTAAGAGGAGAGGATCCGTGTGACTCAGCTCAGTGGTGTCACTCTCTAGAGCTCCGTAAATATGGAGTTCAATAAAAATGTAGGGGTCAATATCTAATGACTGCATACTGCGCCGCTGAAAGCACCATCCATTAAGCGGTAAACGTTTGCAGGGAGTAGGTAAAATAAGCCGTATAGTGCATTTCAAAAGAAATGTAGGTTATCTAGTGTTTCCTCTGTCTCCTAATGATCTTGTTCCTGCTCAGGTGAGCTCTGGAGCATCTCTTGTGTGCTTTGAGAATAATGTATTTGGATTTCTGATTCGTAAAAATGTCCTTTTTTCTTTTTTCCTGGGGTGCCATTTCTTCAGTCTCCATAAACTGGATTTATACGTGACGCAAGGGTTTAATGGCAGTCCTGCTATTGAACACTATATCCACAACAATTTCATTATAGTACAGATTTCACCCAGTCATGGGGTCCACCACACTTTACATAATTTACCTATTGGTTTATTGGCGATTGACTTATTTATTGATGATTTTTCAGTTGTAGCACCTCTATGTACTTTTTTCTTGTCCACATAATGATTCTTTTAAGTAGAATTGTGCTGACAGTTGTGTGGTACATATTGGTTTTGATTGACGTTAGCTAAGGCTATGGTAAGAGACGGCTGACTCTTCAGCTCACAGCGGGCCGCGTTACAGAAGCACAAAACTGACCAGGAACATTCAGTGTACAGAAGATCTGTCCCCCCCCCAAAAAATGGCCTTTTTCTGTTTGTGTTGTGTTTTGATCCGAGTTTCTGTCTACTAAAGCTAATGATAAACAGACACGACCAGAGCAAGCTTCTCCTCCATTTTCTTGATTAACAGGGTGACGGATGACAAGTCCCACCTGATCTATTATACGATTGGCTGGCTGAAAGAGAGCAACAGTGACATCCCCACTGCCTTTCTGAAAAGTTCAGAGATTTTCAATTAGAGGCACTTGGATCGGCCGCACAAACAAGGCGGAGTGCTCTGAAAAAAAACAAAAAAAACATGCATCGGCGCAGTGCCACATACTCTCTCTCCTCATTGGGAACATCTGAAAAAAGATAGGACTCCGAAAAAAAAAAAAAAATTTGGAAATGGGCCCAAAGTGATCAAATATCAGCAACCCTAAATTGACAGAATACATTTTGGCAGTGTACATTCCTTCAAACCACTTTTTCAAGTTTCTTTAAGTTCAGTTTTCCATTTTATGTTGTGACAACGCCGCGCTAATGATCTGGCACAAAGATCACGTGGTATGGGATAGGAAAAGATCATGTTGTGGCTAAAAAAAATACCTGCGTCAGTAATGGGAAATGTGGTCTCCTTAGATATATCCAGTGGAGTTACACTTACAAATGTTGAAATGCTGTCTTGAACTGTGTTTACTTGTTTGGCAGACGTCTCACCTGTAACTCAACCACCCTCCCCTCCACCTCTTGATATGAGTCAGGTCATATGTCAGGTATCATATGTTTCGTATGCTTTTTCTCTGCCTCTTTACTCACTTATACTGTATGATTTAATTACTTTGTCGTTAGGGGTAGCTGTCTAATCCCCGTCTCTTACGTGTCTCTTATATCTGTCTGGAATATTTTTTTATGGGTGCAGCAAGGGGGAAAGCCCTGATCCAAATCCTCCTGCGATGTGGGACAATAAAGTAAATCTTAACATGAATATTGTTTACATTCTTTTCTCTGTGATAGAGAACAACAGCTGTGGTGAGCTGAAGATGATGCTTTGATAGATGTGTGTCTCTAAAAGGAAAGAATCTACTGAGACGTCTTTATGTTGCCTTCACAATCACCACCGGCGATTGTCTTCTGGCCATGATTGGTATCTGTAGCTGCAGCAGCCCTGACATGAGGTTACGTTGATGCACATCAGCTACATATTTATTTAAGTCTCCTAAATGCTCAGTTTTAATGTCTTTTATATTTAAATCGTATTTTTATACAGATTATGTGCAGATATGTCTCACTGTGCCCGATTTCGTCGTGTGTCTGATGTCCAGTTTGCTCAGTGAACTGTCTAAGCATGCACGTTTCCTTTGTTCGTGTGTGACATGTTGGTGCATGTGAGAGTGTGTTTTTGCATCTCATTGTTGTGAAGTGGTCCCTCGTCAGGTTTTGATCCTCGGCAGCAGGCTGTGGTCCTGGCATCCAACCAGCTGTTGCTCTTTCCCTCATTTATCTTATTTTACAACATGTTTGGAACCTGATGCTGTTCTCAAGCCTCTATAATGAGCACTTGACTTGCAAAAATGCCTTTGTACACAACGATCAAGACGCTGCTCTAAAATCTGTCACTCTCTCTCTCTCTCTCTCTCTCTCTCTCTGTCTCTCTATTTCGTGTCTTTGCAGGGGAAGAGGAATAAGCCCGGGGTGGAGGCTGCCAGCTCTCCAGATTCTGTGAGAGGTCGAGGGGAAAATAAAGCCATCAAGTAGGTGTCAGGGACGGTTTGGACAGAGGCATATGGAAATGATCTATGATGTGGTGATAGTATTGCATTTTAACAGCCGTTTTCTGATTTGAAAGCTAATCTTGTAGCACCCCCTACGTGGCCTGAAATTTCCACCGTGACATGATGCCCCGAGACAGTGTTATATAGTTTTCATTTATTAGAGAGGCTGAATTTAGCACACAGTGGGGCGAAAGTGTATTCTGTTTGTATAAATCAAAGGTTGGATTACGGATAAATAAGCTTTAGCTCAAAATTAAATGCACATCCAGGCATGACTCCAACAGTCAGATACAGTGGTCACACTCAAAACACAACTCTAAAACACTGTTATATGCAAATATATGTTGAATACTGTATGTTCAGATGGGTTGAATTCAGAACATTCAAAATTATAACTGTCTTTTTGAAAATGCCAGTGTAATAAAACTGTGCTGCTGTGTTTGATTGGTATCGTGCTTTGACTCTGGACAGTAATATTTTAACCCAATCGCCAGAATAAACATCGGAAACACTGCTAGGTGGAAACTTGACAGGTTCTTTAGGTTCAGTTTCCATTTTTGTCATGTGACAACACTGTGCTTACCGTTTGGATACATTATGTCAAAAAGACACTTGGTTAGGGTTAGGGAAAGATCATGCTTTTGCTTTTGTTGGTCACCACAAACACGGCTGGAGATATCCCAAGTTCTCCTAAAAAACACACAGGTTTGTCACCAAAACACGACTTCATATGTTCCAGAAATATCTGGATTTTGTTGCCTCGAAACAGGTCTAAAATTCTCCCAAGGTCTCTTCAAAAATATCCAGTGGTTTCCCACTTGCAAATGTAACTCCACTTCCATCCCCTCCTCTTCTGGATGTGAAAGTTAGATCATAAACATGTCATGTCAATGTGATATGACATGTTTTGTGGAAAAAAAAGGCAGTATGGCACGAAGCCTATGGCACGTACAAATGTTAACGTATGAGTAATTCACTGCCAACATTTTACCCTAGCGACTGGGGGGAACATTGATTTTATGTTGTTATTAAAATTATTACAGATCAGTGGTTCTGAAGGGTGTGTAGCTAATGATGTGTCATTTATATCACTCTTTATTGGTATTTAACTTGCTATCTTCCAAATGTTATGCTCTCAATTTATATTCAATGTGTGCTTCTACAATAACCTGTTGTCTTTTGCACTAAACTGACTTTTTTTTTTTACCTCCTCTGTTTTACTTGTCATCCCTGCAGAGCGATAGAACGTGCAGGTCGCTTCATTCCTCTCCATTCTCGGTGTTTTACACCAGCATTTCATTGCTATCAGGTTTTTTTGGACATACAAATTACAATGGACTTATCTTTAAACCCACATTTTTATTTTAGCGTGTGTCATATGCAGTGTTTCACTCACCTTGTACTTAATGAACAGATGTATTCAGCATCTATGTTCTCAAAGTACAGCTCACTGTGCAGAATATAACATCACAGGCACTGAACTATTAACACTCTCTACCTGACCTTTAGATTAATGAGACAGTATTCTAACTTTGCTCTTTTTATGTTGTTTTTTTCCCCTGACTTTATCATTATCTCATCTTGCCATGTTATTCTTCTGTTTTACTGCCTTTGATTGTTCCCTGCTCTCACCGCTCCGTCTCTCTCTCTCTCTCTCTCTCTCTCTCTCTCTCTCTCTCTCTCTGTCCCTGGTCGCAGTGATCTAGACAGAGACTTTTGGAATAACAATGACAGCAGCAACGTGCAACAGAGGTGGAGCTCCTACCCGCCCAAGGAGTTCCTCTTAAACATGTCTCCCTACGCACCCTACGGAGACCCTCGCCTCACGCCCAAGTGAGTCTCAGTCATGGCTGGTAAGGGAACCCTCTATCTGGGCAGGGCTGTAATGAACAGGGGCTCGTGTGCACCTTGGAAAAACTCCCCCAAATCTATACGAGCAAACACTAAATTTGGCTTTTTGATCACATAAGTATCCTGACAAAATAACACAGAAAATACTTAGAATCACAGGAAAGAGTGGATCAACATACTGTATCACCCTGAGCAGTGAACAGGTCGTGTTTAATAGCCTAAAGGGAGGCAGAAAGCCTCATTTTGTAACACTGTCTGGCCACATATCTTTAAACAGAAGTCTCCTCTCATCCCTGGTAATCCTCATGTTTTTGCTTTCAGGCATATCCACAGTGAGTTGGTGTTTAGTATGCACTGCTGGTCATGCAGCACCTGATGGAGATGTGCAGCACCGTCCCTGAATATTACTGCGAGACATAGGACTATCCCCTAACATTGACAGAAATTACAACCATCGTATAAATGATTGGACGGTAGAAAGACAGTGTTATTCTGACAACTGTGACACGAAAAGAGTGGATACCGCAAATCGGAAGATAAAAAAATGAATCAAACCAGTAGAAGAGGATTCTAGAGAGACATTTCTTTTAGACAAAAACTCCAGACACAAAAACAAATACGATCTGGGAAACAACATTTTATTTTGCTTTTGCTTGGTGTTAAAGGTTTGATAGCCCCATTCCCTACAGCCCTGCTAGCCTCATCAGACCCTTTTTTACCTCTCACCTGCAGCCCATGGAATGTTACCATGGAGATGGACAACCCTCAGAGAGCAGATCTCACTGTTTCACGTGAACCCTTTTTCATACAAGCCAGCCTTTCAACTCAGAGCATTCAAACCTCCTGCTCTCTCCTGACACTGACTTAACTAAGACATCAGGGTTTCCACAGAGGGTTGACTGCTGTTGATTTTTAATTGAATGGGTTGGTTTAAAAGAACTGTTTGACATTTTGGAGTGTATTTAGTTATTTTTGGCAGAGAGTTAGATGAGAAGATCAATACCAATTTATCACTTTGTTTCACTGAATATAAAGTTACAGCCAGCAGCATCTCAGTTTAGCATAAAGACTGTGGGGACAAGGATAAACTGCCCTGGTTTCTGTCCAGTGTCTTGTTTGTTTGATCCACACGTCTGGTGGGCAGTGAACCTGGGCTAGTGGCTAATAGGATCTTTTCTGACTGCTTTCAATGTTGGATGCAAAATAAATGCCAGTGTAAACGATGACAATATAGCTATATCGTATCTTATCATAACATGACGTAACATAACGTAACATTTCGTATCATAATGTACCACATCGTTTTGTAATGTATCATATGATATTGTAATGTATCACATCGTATCATACTGTACCGCACCGTACTGTGACGCTTCAGCCCCCTATATTATGATATCATACCATGTCGTATCATTTTGTACCTTATTGCATTGTATTATATCATATTGTATTGTGCTATATCATATAGCACACCACATCATATCGTATTGTTTTGTACCATTTTGTATCATATTGTATTGTATTGTATTGTATTGTATTGTTGTATCGTTCGTACCATACTGTATCGTATGTTATTGTGCCCTATTGTATCGTATCGTAGCATACCAAATTGTATTGTTGCACAGCATGCAGTATCATATTCTATCGTGTCCTGCCGTATCCTATCGTATCACATCACATCGTATCGCAACGATTGTACCGTGCTGTACTGTATGGTACTGTGTGGTATTGCATCACATCACACCAAATAATATTGTTGCAAAGCTGTGACAGTTTTCACAGTGAAATATTTTATTTTTTTACTCTTGTTAATTCTTGTGCCAACTAAACAAACACGTTAGTTTAAGAGGGATTAATAGAATTGTGTTACATTTGAAGAGCTGTTTTGTTATATTTCCCGTCTTTATGCTATGCTAAGCTTTACGGCAGCTGAACAGACTGATTTAAAAGTGGTATCAATATTCTCATCAAACTCTACACCAGAAAGTTAATAAGCGTATTTCCCAAAATGTTCAACTGTTCTTTTAATGGGGGTGGTCTCTGTTCTACTTCTCTCAGTGTTGTGTTGTTTTTTTTGGTGAGTGTGAAGTCGTTATGTGTATTTGTTCCTTTCCCTTTTTCCCAACTCCCTCTGTGTTTGTCACTGTTCCCATAGTACTGTGTAGTACTGTCCTGATTCTGGTCAACTGAGCCCTTTTCCATTGATATTGGCAATTTGTCCATCATGTGCAGTACAGCAATTAAGTGTTTGGATGGTAAAACGTCAGTGTCGTATCAACATCCATCGCCCTACACAAAACTCACTCAACTCTTTCAAAACCACAGGGGTTATCATTTATATTTGATCTGTGCAGTGACGTTTGGCAATTCCAAGATGTGTAATAGCAAGTCAGTGATTCAACTACTTCTTTCCCCGTGCTATCGAGATATTGGCAAATATAGAAGATACGGGCAAGACAAGTTTCTTTGCTTGTCACATTTCAAACTCAGATACAATTCAAAGACAATGCATTAGAACATTAAAAACTCAAAAGAAAAATCAAATCAACAAAGAAATAGAAGAGATGAATACAGTCAAACAAGAGAGATGTTTGGGGTGTGGAAATGTGCGAGTGGTAGCAGAAGCGAGGTAGCCAGAAAATATTTCATTGCTCCGTGAGAATTCATTCATTTTACCGTCAGCCTACACTAAATGTCTGAATGTTGTTGAAGACATTGTTCCAGTGTGCAGCTGTGTGTTCCATGGTTTGTCCTCACTCAGCAGAGGGTCCCTGTGTTGGAGTCGACGTTGTGTTTACACTTGTCTCTGTGACGTCTCAGTCGAGGTCTGCTGGGGTGGGTTAGGATGCATCATGACAAATAATTTGCGGGATCTAACCGTGGAAAATTGTTTACACATAGTCATTAGATAATGAGTTTTCATCATGAGCTGTGGGTGAGTTGCTGTGAGATTACAGAGACATTAGTGCTCTGTTATCATCACCTGCATCTGCAGGTTAGAATTTGAAGACGATGCATCTGCATCATTACTCAGCTATTATGCGCAATTCACGGAGACAGCAGATTGGTCATTGCTGTCCCCCATGCGGAGTGGAAAGCTAGACCTGCTGTATATCCAAACTCCCAATACTCTGTGGCCTATTTTCTCACCTCAGATGTTTACGAAATTGTTTTTAATGGACTAAGCAGCTGCAATAAGATGAAGTTCAATCAAGGACAAATGTATTCTACCTCTTTGCCTTGCTAATATTTTGCACTACGTGTGAATTGGGCTTCGCAATACAGCGAGGAAAGTAATCTGTTGGCCATCAACTGTTTGCAGCTTTGAGCAGAACATTTGTACTTTGGAAGCTGTGTTTTACTCTCAGCCAAGTGTCCTCAGAAAAAAGCAACTGTGCTGTCCAATTTACTCACACGGCTTCACAGTAAATCCCAGGCCAGACCTCTTCACTGCTGTTTTAGTGACTGTCTGGCTGACCAGCAGCGGCTTCTCCTGGTTTTTGTTGTATACAGGACACTTGTGGCTGGATCGAGAGCTCACAAAGTGTCTTACTCACTGGTGTGACTAACTTTACTGATGAATTTTTGCTCTCCGGCTCTGTACGTCTGTGCGTCTGTCTCTCGTCTGTCCGTCTCTCTCTCTCTCTCTCTCTCTCTCTCTCTCTCTCTCTCTCTCTTCTTTGTATCCTCTCCTTTCTGTCTGTCGGTGTTTCTTGTATCCGATCCACCCCGCTGTTCCTCCCCAGTGGGGCCATGGATAAGGGTGGGCAGGGAGGTGCTGGACCCTCGCCAGGGGCCAGCGACGGCGGGGGTGGTGCTTGCTCTAGTACTGGGGCAGGGCCCAGTCGCAGTGACAGCGTTCGGAGCATGGTGACGGGGGGCAGCAAGGCCGGGCGCTGGCAGACGATCCAGAGCCACATGCATGCCGGAGGCCTGCGGTTTGGCAAGTGAGTGGCGCATGGTGACAGGGGGCACGCATGAGGGGCACGACGACAGCATGGTGTGGATATCAAATAGGAGTTTGTAAAGACACCATGAATGGCATTGTTGCATGTACAGTTAAAGATGGACATCAACAGAAGCTATTTTTGACACCATGCAGATGAAAACAACACAGGGCAGGTCTGCAAGAGAAAGCAGCTGCTTTGTGGAACGCACCTGTGATGCATGAGTAACGGCTGGTTGAAGTCTCTTGACTACAGAGAGCTTCGTCACTCACACAACAAAACAATTTTTATGTCAGCTGCCAACCTTCCACCAGCTGATGTCAGGCCAGTCTCAGGCAAAGTGAATCCACACGGTCATACTGTTCCACTGCAGGCTCCAATTTACTGAAGGCTGTGACACTTTTGAGGATTTCAAACGAAACAGAAGCCCACAGAAAAATCTTCAAAAATGGCGTGCTTGCCCATCTGAAGTAGCAGCTTCTTAAACTCAGTGTGGGTGGTTTCATAAACAGCAGGAGAGCAGTTTTATTAGGGCCAGTGATACAAATAAAACCGCGCAGCTTCATTTCAACCAAAGTTCACAGTGTACCAACCTCTGCAAATAGCTGTGAAGGTGCGCTGTTTCTGCAGTTAAGTTGAAACAACAGTCAGTCAAATTGATAGTAGCACTCACATGGATTCTCTGCTGGTTACCACTGGAGCCAGCTGATATTCAATTTAATCAGCCGATTGTTTATCCTGACACACCAGATGGTTTCTTAAACAGAATAATCAGAGAAGTCGTCCTTGGAAACTGTTTGAAAAGGGCAGGCACTTTCTAAGACTACTTGACAGCAGATGATTGGATGACCATCTGTCTATCACTGGCCAACTTTTAACGAGTACTGATTTAACTGAAGCTATAGAAGCATCTAAGCTAACCTCTTTACGAGTTGCCATTCTGGTCTTTGAATGAACAGATGCCTCTCACAGTCACTTCACCTAAACCCTAAGTTTCCAGTACCTCCCCGAAGGACACTGACTGGTCCAAACCACTGCAAGCACATATTTTGAAACCTGGCGAGGTGGATTCACACTCGATCCTGTGACCTTGCGAATCCAGCTGCCTCATAAGGTAACACTTATGTTAAACAACAAGGAGCGGTAACTGAGTTGCAAATTATTCTGAGCTGTTTCCGACCCTTGATTCCTGAACCAAACTTCCCAATTGTTTTTTTGAGCATTCGGATCAGCATGAAGCTACATATACTCAGTGTTGTTCTTTGCTCTGGTTCTTTGGTATCTGGTTCCTTGATAAAAAGTTGAAGGTACAAGCCTGTGTACATAGGAACTTTTGAGGTAGATGTTGACTACTGTAGGATTTAGATCTGTCCATCGTGCCTAAATCATGGCCAAAAGAGAAGTAATAAAAACCGGTAGTCACAACATAAACCTAGAGTGTCCCATGTTTCAATGAAAAGTAACGCCGAGGACGTACAAATTCTGAAATCATGGAAAAGTCAACCCGATCTCCTGAATCCTTCCCATTGTTGCAAGTTTACATTTGTTCAGGCTGAATTTTCTATTATATCCGATCATGGATTAAAAGATCCGACTTTCTGTGAAAAACAGCCAGTTTTGGTCGATACACAAATGGATGAAAATGTCCCCAGGTGTCCTTAAAAAAGTGGTGTGAATAGAATTGCCATCAGCCGTTGGGCAGCCTTGATGGCTTGTAATAATGCCACTTGCCAACCCCTCCACCTCCTGATGTGAAAGGTGGCACATAAAGACATAATGTGAACTCGATATACCAAGTTTGGTACAAATGTCATCCTTGGATGTATGTGTTGCAGAAACGTCAACTGGCCACATTATATCCTGACGACTGGCCTCGAAAAATCTGACAACCTGTTTTTAACCATGTCACCTTTGATGGGAGCCTTGGCTTCAGTCCATGTTGTTCACCCCAACTGACATCAGACAATTCAAACAGTCCTTTAGTAACACCACCTTCAAATCGCAGAAGTAAACAAGAGGCTGCAGACAAACACTGAGC